>OVAX01001665.1:0-40886 GCA_900406405.1 Lepidium africanum | reverse complement strand
AGAAGGCTTGGATTTCTTTGACACTTATTCTCCGGTAACGAGAATAACTTCAATAAGAATGTTGATTGGTATAGCAGCATTAAGGCCTAGAAATCTATGAGATGGATGTGAAAACTGCTTTTCTAAATGGAGAATTAGAAGAGGAGATTTTTATGAAGCAACCCGAAGGGTTCGTTGTCCCCGGACAAGAAAACAAAGTGTGTAGACTTGTGAAGTCATTGTACGGACTTAAACAAGCTTCGAAACAATGGCATGAGAAGTTTGACAACGTAATGAAAGCAAATGGCTTCAGCATAAACGAGTGCGATAAATGTATTTATGCAAAATGTACTTGACATGGGTATGTCCTTCTATGTTTAAATGTAGATGATATGCTCATCATGGGAAGTACGAAAGAACTAATCATTCAGACTAAGAGCATGCTTAGACAGAAGTTTGATATGAAAGACATGGGATTTGCGGATGTAATCCTTGGGATTAAGATCATTAGGATGACTGAAGGTATTACCTTATCCCAAGCCCATTATGTTGAAAGCATACTTCAAAGATTTAAGACTTACTCAAATGGGACAGCAAAAATAACTATTGATGCTCAACTTCATCTGACGAAAAATTCTGGTGAAACAGTATCACAAGTAAAGTATGCACGAGTAATTGGGAGTCTGATGTACTTAACAAACTATTCTAGACCCGATTTAGCACTCAGTAAATGTACTAAGTCGCTACACAAGTAATCCAGGACATAAACATTGGAAAAGCATAACTAGAGTATTAAACTACGTACATTATACCAAAGATGATGGCTTGCATTATGGTAAAGAGCCTGCAACTTTGGAGGGATATAGCAATGCAAATTGGATATCCGACTCCAAGAACTCAAAGTCAACGAATGGTTATATCTTTACGCTTGCGGGTGCAGCGGTGTCTTGAAAATCTTCCAAACAAACAGTTCAAGCTAGGTCCACTATGAAGTCAGAGTTCATAACTCTTGACGCAGCGGTAGCAGAAGCAGAATGGCTTCGGAACTAGTTGGAAGATATTCCCAAGTGGGATAAACATGTGCCAGCTATTCGCATGAATTGTGATAGCCAATTAGCAATTGCTCGGGCACATAACATTTTGTATAATGGTAAGTCTCGTCATATTAGNACATAACATTTTGTATAATGGTAAGTCTCGTCATATTAGAAGACGTCATAAAACCATTAGGAACTTGATCACAACTGGAGTAATCAATGTGGATTATGTCAAGTCGTGTGACAACCTAGCAGATCCGTTTACCAAAGGTTTAACACGGGAACAAGTCCTGAAATCTTCAAGAGGAATGGGTTTAAAGCCTACAGATTAAGATGAAGTTTGATGGAAACCCCACCTACGTGACTGGAGATCCCAAGATGTCGGTTCAAAGGGAAAACTAAATCAAACGAAATCATTTAGCACTGTAAGACTTTTGTCTATACCCAGTTCCTTCGAAGATAAATAGTGCCACCTGTATGTGCATAAGGATAAGCATAGGCTTTTAATGATTCCACAGTTTCATGATAGTGGAGTATTGCATGATAATTCTGAAAAGAAACTAATGGCAGATCACCTAGTGAGTGTGAAATGTGGCCGTTTCTAGGAGAACGAATGTTAGGCTGAATTCTCCAAGTTCACTCACGATAAACCAGGAAATGTTCAGGGCTAAAATGAACACAAATAGAGAACAAAACTCTACCAGAAAATGTTGTTGCATGATACCTGTTTTCTAGGTTTACATTAAAGTTCGGGTGGTTCAAGACATCATGTTCACCTCCCGGCCAAGTAAATCCGACAGGTATTAAAAATGATAGGTTCAAAGCTGAAAAATGCAACCTATCAGATCCAACTACATTTTTGCTTATACTCTCGAAAGTCTGTATAGTCTAGTCAAGTTTGTGTCTAGTCTAGTCGAGTCTGTGAAAGCTTAGATCGTTTAAAGTATAGTTTTCATGTCGAGTCTGCATATGTTTAGAGTAATTTCTATTCATGTGGGGGATTGTTGGACCAATATTTTAAAGCCTTTGGACTTTAAAATAATTGCTTGAGTGTGAATTGAAATAGGCTTAATGGGCTTACGAGATTTGACTTGGTTTTATAAAACATGTCATTTGTCCCACATTGAAAGTATGAGTTATAATATATAGTGAGGAATGTTTGTGTAAACCAAAATTAGATCAATCTAATTTGGTTTGGTACAATTTAATTGGTTGGTCCAATTTAAGTTTGGTTCAATTAAATTGTTGGTCGAATGGTTTGGTTAAAGAGAAGATATTTCTTCTTCTTCGATGAAACAAAAGAAACCGAGTCTTGTGGAGACTAAATTGATCTTCTCCACCTTCTCCTATATTTGTGGAGTCTCTACCCACTTCCTCAAGTCTCGCTTTGACTCACCGTTTTCGGTGGAGCTCAAGGACGACTTCTACAACTCTATATATACAACTATAACTCAGCTTCTATGATTACATTGTTTTTACACACACAACTCAAAAGCTCAATACCCTACAACTAAGTAAATTCTTGAGAGTATTAGTAGAGTTTTCGTTCGTTGGTATTGGTTTCAAGTGTTTGTGAATTCAATACGTTATTGGTCTTATCCTGGGATTCGATTATCACTATCAACCGTCACACTGTGGGTGATAATTCGAGTTAAGGAAAGAGATTCTTTAATCTCGACTCTGATCACTTTCCTTAACAACATATTTTTTGTTTGAATTCAGATAGTGCATAACTTCATGTGCAATGATTATATTATCTGAAATCAATCTTCCTTTGACAAAAGCACATTGTGATTTTGAGAGCATAGGTTGAAGTCGGTTGACAATGATTTTGGTAATAATTTTGTAAATCACAGAGCATAGGCTAATTGGCATGTACTCAATCACACTGGAAGCATTATCTTTCTTGGGAATTAGGCAGACGTGAGTATAATTCCATTCTTTCTTGATCTTTTGTAAGTTAAATACCTGCTTAACTTCATTAGTTACATCTTGGGAGATAACTGACCAGAACTTTTGGTAGAAGCTAGCAATCATGCCATCAGGACCTGAGACGCTATCACTTCTAATGCTAAACACAACCTATTTAATCTCCTCCGTTGAGACTTCTTTGAGTAGTTCATTGTTCATCTCCCGTGAAACCTTTTTGTCGAGACTTCGTAGGTATTCAGGTATATTTCCGGGGTTTGTTGTTTGAAAAAGGATTTTGCAATAATTTGCTGCAATGTTCCCTTTAGAACCCTCTGTGAATTGCTTGCAACCATTTTCATCTTCCAAGTAGTGATTTTATGCCTTAGTCTTTGGTACTTTACGTTGTTGTGAAAATACTTTGTGTTTTTGTCTCATCCTCTCAACCATTTATCTTTGCATTTTTTCCTCCAGAACTCTTCCTCTAGTATGATTTCCTCTTCAAGATCAACTTTCATCAGGTGGATAAGGTTTATGTCTGGATTTATCTTTCCTTGCTCTAAATCTAAGGCCTTATTATTTCTTTTAATCCTATTTGCAGAATTGATATCACCTTGATTTTTCCATTGGGAAATTGCCTTCCTGACCACTGCAATCTTGTCAAGGACAGGGGCGTCCAAGCCACAATTACTAAACCAGCAATTTGTAATCATTTCCTGGAACCTAGGTTTATGTATCCATTTGCTATCATAATAGAATCTTTTTTGAAACTGTTGAAGTTCCACAGCTAAGGTAGTCATGATAGGTCGATGGTCAGAGCCAGAGTAGTCTAGGTAGGAAACATTAATCCTTGGAAACTTCATGAAACATTCATCATTACCAAAGCTTCTATCTAGTTTACACTGAATCCACGTACCATGCCTGTTCCCACACCAGGAAAATTTATGTCCGGAGCTTGGGAGTTCTACAATTCTACAATCATTAATCATGGCCCTGAAGTCTTTGAAGGAGCCATCTGGTCTTGCCCCCCCCCCCCAGCTTATCTTCATTACTTAGGAGTTCATTAAAGTCACCAGTTAAGAGCCAAGCATCATTCCTTATATCACCAATGTCAATTAACTGGCTACAGACTTCTCGCCTTCTAGAACGGTTTGGTTGACCATAGACAAAGGTAATGTACATCCTTTGGTCTCCAAGAAGAAATGTTGTATCAATTATATTCTTATTCGAGAGTTGAACCCTTAGTTGAACATGGTCTTTCCAATACACTGCGAGCCCACCACTGCGGCCTGATGGTTCAACCACAAAGCATGATTGTAACCTAACCAAGACTTGGTTTTTTCCATGTGTTCTTTAGAATTTTTGGTCTCTAAGAGGAACATGATGTCAGAAAATAAGGATCTCCTTATTTCTTTGAGGCGTCAAACTGTAACTCTACTCCCAACACCCCGACAGTTCCAATTAAGCACAATCATGGATTAATGGGTGGTTTCAGGAAAACCATCAAACCAATATTACAAGTGTCAGGAATCATATCATCATCTGAGCTTATTTCTCGATCACATTTCTGATTTTTCTTCGAAGAACCAGGGGTATCATTTGAGTTTCTCAACTTTGGGATTGCAACATAAGCCTGTGTGGGTAGGATCATCAACCCATCCATATTTATAGAATCAGGAGTATCTTTTCTCAATGCCTTATTATCCGTGACACCATCTTTTTACAGAAACTCTCTTAGTAGATTTTGGAGCTCCTCATTGTAAAAGAATCTTTTCAAGTTGCTATTGGAATCAAGCTCCTTCTTCCAGAGAGTAAGAATTCTCATAATTTCCTCATGTTGTTCCAGTTTATTACTACCTTCTAAATTCTCGTTCCTTTTGTGATGTTCATTTGAAGATGAGTCCCTTTTGAGTGACCATTGGCTACCTTGCCTTTGTTTGAGGTTTTCAGAATCTTACATCTATTTTGTTCGTGATTTAGACACAGGCATTTGTAGCATCCGTGCCTTATAAGTTCGAACTCAATTTCTGCCTTGATGACATCACCCGATGATAAAATGATTTCTCTGACTCTCCTAGCAGGATGATTGATATTGAAGTTAATCTTCACCCTCACAAATTCATGTAAATGTGTTTTATCTGGGTCATAGTATTAGCGATCACCTTGAAAGTATCTTTGGAGAACGAGGTATCTTGGATAGACGGATCCAAATAGGGACTATATGGGAGCTAAAATCAACATACGGGCATTCCGATTCCCCAATCCTCATAGTTCCAGTATCAGTGGTTAAGGAACTCATTCCGATCTTCCTCAGATTGAAATTTGAAACGAAAGAGATCTTTGCCAATTGCCATACCTTGAACCTTGCCTTGCATTCTCTAGATTTTGGGTATATTCCATCGCTTTTGTCATGTTCTGAGAATCTGGATTTAGTAATTTTCCAGTAACACAGGCATGTTTATTGAAGGTTGAAGCATAATCACCACATGAAGGAAGTGAGATTGGTTTGTCATCCGTGATTGCCATTGATCGTAGTTTATCCATGATAACATTGCAATCCTCTGAATCAATAGATCTCTGCATATCTCAAGGAGATTAAGTAAGCAAATGATCAGTAGAGTTTAGCTACTGAGTAGAGTGGGAGCTGCTATTTCAAGTAACCGATCAGTAACGTTCAGCTGAGGAGTAGAGTGGGAACTGCTATTGCAAGCAGAATAAAAACGAGCAAGATCGGCATTCCACCAAAAGAACTCGAGATAACACTCTTATATCTCCGACGAGAAAAGAGACAATTTTTTTTTGCTCGCACATACACAAAATATGATGGTTCTGGTCCCAAAGGTTAATCTAAAAATTGGTATTAAGTCATTTACCAAAACTTAATTACCAACCCCGGCAAAGCTAAAATACTAAACTGAATGTTTATTATAAATTACTTAAATTTAAGTATTTTCTTTTTTTTCGGACTACATTGTAAACTTAATTACTTAATTACTTAAATAATTGTACATATTCAAATTCTATCCTATATGAGTGGTAACCCGTCATTCCCACAAAATTTGTATAATTATCAAATGAATTGAATAAAATTCTTATTTTATTGTTAATGACATAAACTTTTATATTTGCCACAATATCTAACACCCAGTTGGAGATATGTTATAGTGGATGGTACTTTTTATCAGTTTAGTCATCTCGGATGAGCAAATATGTTCGTTATTCAGAAAATTTGACTGGTAATGTTTTAATTTATCGGCATTAAGCTCATATGCAGCAAACATTTGAAAATCACATATGTCCACTAGCTTAGTTTTATCGTCAGACATGGTGCCCAGAGCGTATTGCATGGTATTATGCTTAAGATTACTTGTAATATTTTGTTGTAATTGATTTGTTTTGTTGTACTTACTAAAGTCTAATGAATAGAGTTTTTTGAGGTTAGAAATTTTTTTTTTACATTTTAATATTTATTTTTTTAATAGTTAAAATAAAAAATCAATTATATAGATATCATTAACACTATTCATTTCTTATGAGAATGCCATTTTTTGAGCTAGTTTATGGAAATGCCACTTTTTAGTTTGAAGTGACGAAAATACCCCTAAATGAGAATTATACAATTTTTTTCCTCTTCTTTCATTGAATACTATATGAAATCAAATTTTAATTTTTTCCCTTGGGTTTAGACTTCCTAGGGTTTAGATTTTAATTTTGGTAACTTCATATATTATTAAATTTATTCAATTTGAAGATTTTGAATTAAAAAAACTCGAAAAAATATGAGATCAAAAGAATTTTAATACTTTCCTTTGGGTTTAGGTTTCCTAAGGGGTTTACGATTTAATTTTAATATTTTAATATATTAATAAATGTATTGAATTTGAAGATTTTGAAGAAAAAAAAAGAGAAAAAAACTCAAAAAATAGGAAAAGAAAACTATGAGATCAGAAGAAATTTTAATATTTTCTTTTCGGTTTAAGGTTTCTAAGGGGTTTAGGGTTAATTTTTGATAATTTCATATAATATTAAATGAAAAAAGTAAAAATAAAAAATTGTATGATTCTTAAAAAATTGTAGGGTTAAAAAACTAACCCATGTTTTTCTCTCCCCAAAAATTTGTCCAATTTAACCTTACGTGATATAATATTTACAACTATTTTCATTATGTAATTATTTATTTATTTTGTTTTAAATTACATAAAAACGTAAAAAGACCCAAATAGACATGGAACTCCTAAGTATTTTCGAAAATGCCATCTTCTTCAATTTTCTCAACCACCATTAACAACAAACTTCAAGCTCTAAATGCACATCCAACTACCTAATTTTCAACATAACCTTCTTCCTTTCTCTTACCCACCTCACAATCTTCTATTCCCTCTACATTTATTTCCATAAATCTCTCTAATTTTCATTTTCAAATTTTATAAATTCTTAAATCTTAAAATTTTTGGTGCTTTTGGATGATAAAAGACCATATTTAAGGTAATTTCATCATTCTTGGCATTGAAATAAGGTAATTTCTAAACTAAGATCTACCAATTTTTTCTATACTTTGAAAATTTACAGACTTCACATGCAGTCTACAAGTCAACAAAGAGGTTAATTTTGCAATTGACCAATTTTCTGGTTCGGATAGTAGACTTCACGTGAAATCTGCAATTTCGTCTTTGAAAAATATTTTTGTAGACTTCATTTGAAGTTTGCAAAAATACAGGTTAGTTTTGCATTTGACCAAAAATTTGACTTTATAGCAGACTTCATTTGAAGTCTATAAAAAAAGAAGAAGCAAACTTCATCTGAAATCTACATTAAAAAGAGAGGTTAGTTTAGCAATTGACTAAATTTGACTTTCGTAACGAAGTCTACACTTCACCTGCAGACTTCATTTGTAGTTTTCTATATTTTTAAGTTATTAAAATTAAAATAAAGATAAATACTAAAACAAAGCAGACTTCAATAAAGTCTGTATGGTCGAATGCTTCATTTGAAGTCTACAAATGAAGTCTACAGGTGACGTGTAGACTTCGTTACGAAAGTCAAATTTAGTCAATTGCTAAATTAACCTCTCTTTTTAGTGTAGACTTCAAATGAAGTATACTTTTTCTTGGTAGACTTCAAATGATGTCTTCTTTTCTTGAGGAGCGTTGTAGACTTCCGGTGAAGTCTGCAACGAAGTCTAATCAATTGCAAAACTAACCTGTTTAGTTTGTAGACTGCATTTGAAGTCTGCACCTATAAAGTCAATATTTAGTCAAATACAAAATTAACCTAAAAGTAGACTTCATTTGAAGTTTGCATCGGTATAGACTTCAGATGAAGTTTACAACGTTAATTTTTGAAAAATTGCATCTAAGGCATGTTTAAAATTTTTGGTTAATTTTTTTATAATTTTCCTATGTAGATTTGATAAGTTTTTTGCTTCTGTGCAAGTTTAACATGTTTATGTATTATAGTTAAGGCTGTATGAATTTTTAAAATAATTTAGTTAATTAGCTTATTTAAAGTAGACTTCAGGTGATGTCTGCAATGTTAATTTTTGAAAAAATTGCCTCTAAGGCAGGTTTAAAATTTTTGGTTAATTTTTTGTAATTTTCTTATGTAGATTTGATATTGTTTTTGCTTATGTGCAAGTTTAGCATGTTTATATATTATAATTAAGGCTGTATGAATTTTTAAAATAATTTAGGTAATTATCTTATTAAAAATATACTTCATTTGAAGTCTGCACAGGTGTAGACTTTATTTTAAGTCTACAATATTAATTTTTGAAATATGGCATCTATGACTTGTTTAAAATTTTTGGTTCCAACTTGGAGGAATCAAATTCATCTGAGGCATTATGACCAAGTGATAGATAAAATTCTCTGTTTCTTTACTTATACTATTTCTATCTAGCCATTTTATCTAGATAGAAGTAGTATAAGTAAAAATGTTAAGAACCCCTTATGAGGTTATTATGGTTGGAGATGGTCTTATAAATCTAAAACATCATGATAGAGCTCAAAAATCTGAGCATTTGAAATTGAAGATTGTTTAATTTTGATAGATGTACTACAAAAAATATAATCATAAATACCATAATTCATTTATAAATAATTTAATATTTTTCAGAGAAAATTACACAAAAGTTATACATTGCTATTTCGACCAAAATTAAACAAAAATACATCCAAAAAAAAATTTTCCTTTAATTTCTGTAACAAAATACTTGAATTTTTATTTGTCCTCCCTAAAGAGAAAATGTTAAGAGGAAATGTTAAGAGAATCATAAATTAATAGTGTAAATGAACTAAAAAGTAACTAGAAAAGGAAAATTACACGAATCAAAGAAAATGTGGAAGAAATCAAAAGAATATACAATGTCCAACTTTTATCTGCAGTAGGCTCATCCATTAGTCAAGATAAATCTGAAAAAAACGAAGTCTGCAAAGACAATTACGGAGTGCAAAAAAGATAAAATGAAGTCTACACAAAGGAAAACGGAGTCTGCAAAAACAATTACAAATTCTGCAAAAATAATTACGAAGTCTACAAATACAAAATGAAGTATGTGAAAATGAAAACGAAGTCTGCAGATACAATTACGGAGTCTGCAAAAAAAACAAAAAATGAAGTCTGCAAGAAAGGATAATCGAAGTTTGCAAACAAAAAATGAAGTCTGCAAAGACAATTACGGAGTGCAAAAAAGAAAAAATGAAGTCTATACAAAGGAAAAAGAAGTCTGCAAAAACAATTACGAAGTCTGCAAATACAAAATGAAGTATGTGAAAAGGAAAACGAAGTCTGCAAATACAATTACGGAGTCTGCAAAAAAAGAAAAATGAAGTCTACATAAAAGAAAGCAGAGTCTGCAGAAACCTTTGGGATTGGATACGCTTCTAGAAGGAGGAAGAGATTCAGATATGTAACAGAACAAAAAAAACCAATACTTTTAACACAATAAAACATGGATCTGTAACAAAACAAAAAAAAATTATATTTTTAACCCAACAAAGAAAGAAGAGAAAATACATATTGTGTGGAAGTCAAAGGAGGAGGAGACGGCCGAGATAGAGGAGAAGATGATGGATCTGGACCGAGAGAGAGGAGGAGAAAGCGGATCTGAAAAAAATACAAAACGTCAATCGCAAGAGAAAGAGAGAGAGAGAGAGAGAGAGAGAGAGAGAGAGAGAGAGAGAGAGAGAGAAAGAGAGATAGAGAGAGAAGGGGACCATACGCTGGCATGAGACAGAGGAGGCGGCGACGGTGGCAAATCTGCAAGAAAAAAAACGTGAATCGCGAGAGAGAGAGAGAGAGAGAGAGAAGGGACCAGAGTCACCACATTCTATAATTATATTTTGTAACAAAAAAAATTAATTAAAATATTTTTCTTATTTTTGATTATTAAATATTTGATTATAATTCAGGTGCAGATTTCACCGGAAGTCTCCAATGCAGACTTCACGGGTATTCTACAATCATCGAGCAGACTTCACAAGAAGTCTACAATATACCCTAAACCCTAAATCTAATATTAAACATAACTCAAATATTTCCTCTTTAATACTCAATATCTTATTAAAATTTATAACAAAAACACTAACCTTTCATAAAAACATTCTTAATAAATTATGCATTTCAAATATAAGAATTACAAATCCTATATAACTACCAACATATGTTGCTAAACCCTAAACCATAACATATTGGTTTGCGAACTATTTGGTCTTTGTTAATTTAATAAAACCACATTTGGTGAAATTTTATTTTTTATGTTTCAATACAGTCTATAATTATATTGTGTAATAAAAAAATTAATTATATCTTTTATTATTAAATATTTGATTATAATTCAGGTGCAGACATCACCGAAAATCTACAATGCAGACTTCACGGGTAGTCTACAATCATCGAGCAGACTTCACAGGTAGTCTACAATCATCGAGCAGACTTTACAAGAAGTCTACAATATACCTTAAACCCTAAACCTAATGTTAAACCACAAATCAAATATTTTCTCTTTAATACTCAATATCTTATTAAAACTTATAAAAAAAACATTAAATTTTCATAATACATTCTTAATAAATTATGCATTTCAAATATAAGAATTACAAATCCTATATAACTACCAACATATGTTGCTAAACCTTAAACCCTAAACCATAACATATTTGGTTTGTGAACTATTTGATCTTTGTGATTTAATATGACCATATTTTGTGGAAATTTTATTTTTCATACTTCAAAACAATATATAATTATATTTTGTAACAAAAATTTTAATCTAAATATATATTTTATTTTAAATATCAATTATAATTTAAGTGCAGACTTCATCGGCAGTCTACAATGCAGATTATACCAATGAAGTCTGCAATGTAGACTGCCGCTGCAGTCTACAATTCGGTATAAGGGTATAAACGTAATTGAGTTTCTTGTTTTTTTGTTTGGTCATGAGGGACAATATCATAATTTCACTACCTTTGGAGGTTACTTTTGCATTTGATTGAAGTTTAGATTAGTTTTAGTATTTCAATTCAATTTTTAGGTTATTTTTGTAATTATCCCTTTTATTTTTAGGAGTATTTTTGTCAGTTCTAATAGAAAAAGTGGCATTGTTATAAGCCAACCCAAAAGTGGCATTTCCACAACCTCAATCCAAAAAGGTTCATTATCAACAACAAACTCTAAAGTGTCTAAATGGTAATACAATATAGCAATTCTGCTGGATTCCACGATTCAGCTGTTACTATTTGCACGTACAACAATTCAACAATGCCACTAAATTTTTTATTATTTAAATTTTAACTAATATTAAATATATATATATATATATATGTATATAATAAATTATAAATAACAAACTAAGTAATGTATTTCCTCATTAAATATAGATATTCAAGACCCATGTGGATTATAATCAGGTTTTACAGATTTTTAGATTTCGATTTCACTCGCTTAACACCTATTTAAACATATTTTCTAGATCGAGCTTGATTTGATATAGATCGGATATGGTTTGATTGTGGTAGTTTGTTAAAGATTCGAAATTTATGTGAACTATTAGGTTTTAATAGGGTTCGAATTTATGTTTTTTTTTTCAATATCAAAACAAATTAAGATTTAGTAAAAATAGTCTAAGAAAATTCAAAATTTAAATAAATATTTGAATATTTTGGATTTCTTGTTATTTTGTTTCAAAATGAATAACAATATAATCATAATTATAATTTTGAATATTTATATATTAAATATTTTAAATTTCAGAAAAACAATTTTTAGGTATATATTTGTATTTCTTGTATTTCAGATACTTCATACAGTTCTCGGTATTATCAAGTTTAGATTTGGTTTTTCACGTATATGAATCTAGGTTATATTCGAATATTTAGTCCATTCCAGTTTGATAGTATATATTTTATTTTAGATTGGGTTTACTTTGGTTTTATAGATCACTTATTTAAATTTATTTTCTTATTACAGAAATATTCCAAATTCCACAAAATATATATTTTTTTGTTACCATTTAATTTTAATTTATTCAACTAGATAATGCTAAAAAATAAAATAAAAATTCAACCAGATTCCACATTCAGCCAAATTCAGATAAATTCAACATTTAGACCCAAAAGATATGTATACATATTTAGAAATTTTCAATATACATAAAGAAAAAAACTGAAGGTAGATGAGAACAAACCGGCCTGGTTACATTTATGATCCGGTTAGCTTCTAATTATGATTTGCGATTGTGTATTAAGCAAAGGAACTCTTTGTGGAAGAGATCACGAATCATTATATCAAACTTTTCTTCTTCTCTCAAAACAGCTGTTCATATTCCAATTATCATATCCATCCCACTCTCTCCACAGCTAACGCAAGCACATATATGCTGTCCCGGAAAACCGAATGGTCTCAGACTGCCTACAACGATGCCGTTCGGTCTGCAAAAGACTTAGGAATGACCTTCACCAAGGTTAATCTTAATGTCAAAGTTGGTTCCTCCTGGTGCGCTTTTCAAGCCTCGGCTTGATGATGATAAGTTCTCTCTACGTTGCATCATCCCTGAGGACAACTGTACTTTAGCTGGCGCTGTCATCGCAATGCTCTTCCACAACGGTGTTGCGGCCGGACCTGTTAAACGAGATTTTCAATCTCACCTCCCTTACAGACGCTGATTATGGTAGTTTCATTCGTAGACCCCGCAAAGGCTTCAATTTCGCGGCCTATTACGCCATATCAAACCAACGAGTCGAAGGATTTTGAAAGTCTGCAACTTAAGCTCGCATGTGGTACGTTTATTTTGGTTATTTTCATAATGTGTCCTAAATCTTCCTTTATTGTTATGGTACTTTGAACATTTTTACTTAATGTTGAATGTTGGTGTGTTTAAATTTCCTACTTGGCAAATTGTATTTTATTTTAACTCTAGTCCTTCTTTATAAATGCACATGCTGATTATCTGAGCCAAAGTAGCATATTGATTCAGCTGATGTGTTTGAGATTTGCAGACAGAAAATCTTTTTAGATTAGGACGTTCATTAAAATTTGAGATTGTATGTCATAATGGAAGAAGCCAACAGGTTACAAAGTTCACATAACAAGATAAAATGCACAGAGAATGCAATGCAAAGTTCTTAGGCTATGTTGCATACGCTTAGCATTATCGTAAACTCCAATCCATATTCTCAAGATTTTATTGATGTAGTTGTTATGATTTCTGCAAGAGTTGCCATCACGCAGAGGGTCAAATAAGCAGTGCTCATTATAGTAGTCAGCAATTTTACCCCAGTATGATTCACCTTTTTGATTTCTACCTACGATGATGTCTGTCCCATATTTAATCCACCCACTCAATAGCACCAAATTTTTCTCAGTGGTCCATTTGACGGATTTTTGGTGAGCCTGAGTTGAATCTTTTGCATTTGAGGAGTTTTCATGAACATCGGTCATACCACCAAGAGCCATTTGTGTAGAAAATTGGGGAAAATCAATTGGTCCAATATTTGGAACAATTTCATTACCCGTTAAATAAAAGGAAAATGGGTTGTTTGAGATGGATATGGCATCATAGATCCATAATATGGATGATAATTTGGAACAACAGATGGCATAAAAAAGTTTGGTGGAATACCATAGTTTGGTACGTTTTGGGATGGGTTGGATATTGATTTTGAGGCTGATAATTGGAAGGGATTTGGTAGTTAAAAGGGTAATTAGAAGAATTTTGGGAAAAGTTATTATTAGGATCTATTTCTTGAAAATAAGATTGATAACAAAAATATAGTAGAAAAGATTATTTTTTTGTGTGTGTCCGAATTGAGTGAAACTAGTCTCTATTTATAGAGAATGAAAAATGATGAATTTCGGTTTAAATTCATAAAATTATATTAAATATTTTGTAAGATAATTGTTCTCAATGATTGAGGTGGAAAAAAAATCTGTAATCTCGAATGACAACGCAACACATGTCTTATCAATTTATAATTAAAAAAGGCAACCAATAGAAATGCGACACGTGTCACCGAAAACCAAATTCACATTGTTGACAATGTTTCAAGGAGATGATGCCACATAAGCCTAAATCAAACCATTACACCTCCTTAAAATTATTCAACCGTTGAAAAAAATAATTCAACACCCTATTTTCTAATCAAACCACTAGTCTTATAAGCAAATTTATGACCCTAGATTTGCAGACAGAGATCATCTGGAATACTTTAGTTTCAACAAAAGGCGAGATTGTATGTCATAATTGAAGAAGCCGACAAGTTACAAAGTTCAAATAACAGGATAAATTGCACAGAGAATGCAATACATATTTCTTACAAGCATATTCATGATCCTAGATTTGAACTGTTCAGCTTAAGTGCAAAAGCAACCCAGTTTCATTTACATACTTCCTAGCAATACACAAGTAAACCCAAAGTTAGAAATGCCTAGACAAACAACTTTTCTCTCAATATGTAAAGCTCATAAACTAAACTCTAAGAGCAAAAGGTTTCCTTGATACTAGGACTAAAAGCTAATATATCTGGCTCAGACGAAGCTGTTAGAGTAGTAGGTTTGACTGCTGCTTCAAGAATTTCCGTAGAGCCGGAGGATTCCGAAACAGGGGGTGGCTCGCTTTTTCTTACCCATTGGATTTTCTGGCGAAGGCTACTTCAGAGAGAGAGTGATAAAGAGGATTACCAGTGACTTGTTGAACTGTGATTGAGAACGAAAGTCATGTGAACGTTGGGAGTGATAAAGAGATTACCAGTGTGTTGTTGAAGTTTATATATTTATGAACACTATTGGGAGTTACAGACAAGTACATTCTTATTACTTTTTCATTAATTTATATTCTTTTTATGGTAACGTTCAACTATTCAAATCCATGGTTTTTAAATCATCCTAATAAGTCCATAACCCGCCCAATACTAGTTCTATTTGAATCATTCTTTAGCAATTAGCAATGGAGATATATCCGACACTAGTTGCTCACATTGTCCCAAACATTCCCATCTTGTCTTAATTTTTTTGTGAAGCGATCTTATAAACCTTGAAGACAAAGTTTGCGTTTTTGTTGAAAGAGTGTTGCTAAACATCGTAAGTTAGTGCTTTTGCATTCTAACAAAATAAACCACGTTGCAGTTTGAAAATGCACATGCTTTATTATCTGAACCAAGGAGATTTGCAGACAGAGAATCTTCATAGTTAAGCTTCATTAAAAGTTGAGATTGTATGCCATAATGGAAGAAGCCGACATGTTACAAAGTTTACATAACAGGATAAATTGCACAGAGGGTGCACTTCAAAGTTCTTACAAGCAAATTCATGACCCCTAGATTTGCTCCATTACAGAACTTGTTCCTGTCTGAACAAAAGGGTTTAAGGAGAGATTTGTACCTTTGCTTTAATTTATATTAAGAAACCTGCTCTGAAGCTGACTTCATTTTTTCCTGCATCTTGTATTGCAGTGTTGCAGGAGCACAATCTAGAGCTGTTTCTCCTGGTCACAGATTCAAATAATTTATTTGATCAACACAGTAAAAGATTCCATGTGAAAGGAAAATATTCACAATCTAAAAGAAGAAGAAAAAATGAATCACTAACTACATTTGTTTTTCTAGAATGCCTTTCACATGTGTCATAGTAAGATTGGTATACCTTGGGCATTTTTGTACTCAAGGCTTGCTCCATGTTCCATTAACATCAATGCAATATTAGTTTGGTTGAAGAGGACAGCCTGTGGAAGTCAAAGTCTATGTTATTAGTATATTTAGATTCACTTATAAGCATATCACGAGAGAGAGAGGATTACCAAATGAAGTACTGACATTCCCTGCTTGTCACGGTAATTTGCATCCACGCCCTGTAATTAGTACATTATTAGTCTTTCTGCACACTTGATCAGGCATTAAGTTATTTTAATATGATCACAGCTCATCAATTGAACAACAGGTACCTCTTTCAGAAGCTTTTTCACACCAGCGGTGTCGCCATTCTTAATTGCTTCCCTTAACCCCTTTTTACAAAAACATTTTTTTTATCTATGAAGAATCTGTTAGAAATATAGTATGAGTATCACGTAATGAGATGCAAGAGTTACCTCCCCACTGGCTTCATAGTCTCTTTGAGGGATGTCTAGTCCAGGATTCAGACCCGATCTGAAATTATCAACAGCTTGAGTACATATTAAATACTAGAAATTCATAGAAAAATCACTCTGGCAGCTAAGTTCAAACCAAATCAGCTGTCTGCTAGAAACAAAGAAGAGGGGAAGCAAGTTTATACACATTTCCACGATAAGCAAATAAACCAATTAAACATGAAACTACGAGTGATTTGATGGTTTAGATGAAGTGCAAGAACAACCCAGTTTCATTTGAATACTTGCTAGCAATAATCAAGTACATCTAAAGACAGAAATGCCTAGAAAAACAACTTTATCTCCATATGTAAAGCTCATAATAGTAAACTCTAAGCACAAAATTTTTCCTCGATACTACGATTTAAAGCTAACATACCTAGCATTGGAAGTAGAACCTTTACTCTTTGCTGAAGACTCTGACTTTGACTGAGGGAGAACCATAGAAGCACTGGTAGCCTGTTCCAAAACCATTCTTCAGAAGATGTAAACATATTAATTAGGAAAACATTTATGTACATGAGGTTTTTACCCGTGGGTTTGGTTTATCAGTTGATTTGGAAGGAGCTACACATATGCATAGAGGCATACCACACTTGCATTCCATTGTTTCACTTTCTCCAAGGCCCATATCGTCGTCAATGTCCAGTCTCCCAAATTCTTTTGATAGAGAATTAACTTTATTACTAAAGAGCATGCAAAGAACTTCTTGGCTGTGTCAATAACAATAAGCTTGCTGCCACAAGTAGGAATAAGATGAACAAACGATGTTACAAGATGCCATATTGAAAGCAACCTACTTTACAATTTTCTGAGAATAATTGATTATTTTGTTTACAATACCAAGCTCATGGAATTGTTGATCTTGTAGCGGTTCAATAAAAAATAGGAGCGACTTCATGCAAATCTACAATTTCTAAATTTTATATCTTTTTAGATTAAAGGTTCCTCAGTACAAAATTCCTTCTTAGTTTTGATCAAAGTATTAATGCGTCATCCAAATCTCCAAAATCTGTAATTACAATCGTTCAATTCGAATTTTCCAAAATCTGTGTAATTACAATCTTCCAATTCGGAATCCAAGTATCAATCTACTTTAGATTTCCAGGTTGAACAGAATTGTATTTTTCGTTCTCTGTAGCTTTTCACTACATCTTCGGTAAATTAAACAAAATCAATCTAATATTTTCCCTAAAAAACAGTTATAACCAAAGGTTCATACCCAAAAGCCCTAAAACACGCACACAAAATGAAAAGAACAATTCATACGGAAAAGCTATAAATCAGAAGAACGAAGAACAAAATTGGACTGTATTATTGGATTCACCTGTCAAAGAAGACGACGCGTAACAGGATCGACACACGGGAACAAAATCGACGAATGTGATGAGAAAGTAACAGATACTTTTGGATTTTAGGAATGAAGAGATGATCGAAGAAGGTGCAAATGAAGTGATGAACCCTTTTATGGTTTATTATTATAAATTCCGGTAGATATTTTTTGGAGGAAAAAAGAAAAAGATGTGACCGAAAAAAAATTAAAATTAATTCAATATATAAGTATATAACACAATTTTTTAATAAATAATTTAAATAAACGTAAGAAAAGAACAGAAACGTGTAAAAAATTAAAATAAATGTAGAATCTAACGAAAATTTTTTGTTTATAGTAAGCAAATAATTAATATTTGTCCAATTGAATAAATAAATAATATGTTAAAAATTGCTTAAATAACAAACTAGTATATTTTAAAATTTTATATATTTAGTAAGATTTTATAAAATTAAATCATTATTCTTGACCAATATACATAGTTATTTGACTGAAATATATATATATATATATATATTTTTGACAAATTATTTGCATACAGATTTCATTTTCGTTTTTGAAAAAAATTAAAATGTTCAGATAAAGTAATTATAAATATGCCAAGAAGCAGGCGGTTCAGTTGGTTTGCCTCTGATTTAGCTTGACACCAGGTCAGGAGTTCAAATCCTACTAGTTCTATTGAGAGCAATTTGGTTATGAATCGGGCTTTTATCGATTTCATAAATAAAAAAAATGAATAAAGTTGACAAAAAAAAAAAAAAAGTAACTATAAATATTTGTTCATATGTCAAATTTTCTCTTCGAATTATTGGATGTGGAGATATATTATAGTTTGATAGCTAAACACACTAAATAAGTTATTATATCTTGCCAAATCGAGAACGGAACCCAAACTTTAATGAATTAGAATAAACCAAAGTAAACAAGAACCAAAACAAAAATAACAATCCGTACATGTATACACATGTGAAGTGTAAGTAGTAACTAAATATTAATAATGAAGTAAAATGATAGTGGCATTTGTCGAATAATAATTACATGTGACCATATGGATTGTTATCGAGGAAAGGAAAAAGTTGGGGAATTGAGGAATTCTATTTTTATTTTTTTTTAGTTACCAGGTAGAGCCTTATTTTTCTTGCAGAAACTAATGGAACAAGTTAGAATCAATTGGTAATAGTGGAATCTGGTAGAATTTAATATTTTATTAATATTAAATTTTTTTTTTGGGTCAACAATAATTAAATATATTTTATAAACACTTATTTTAATATTTTATTAATAGTTAGTTAATTAATTAAGCTAATTTTGTTAATTGAGGTGGACCCGAATTAATATCCGAATAGAGTATAAATTTATCCAAAAAACAAATCCAAATTGGACCGAATCGAAACCTGAATGAATATTCAAAATTTCCAAAATATAATTATATACATAAATTTATTAATTATATTAGAAATCTACATTTTAATTTAATTATACATTTTGTTATTCACGTTTTTTTCCGTCGAAATGTAATTTTATTAAGGAATTAAATCATTCATTACAAGAGAATATAAAAAAGATGGACAACTATCAAACAATTGTCAATCCGTATCCGGTAATGAAAGTACATGCTTGGCTAAACAATCTGCGCATGAGTTTGTATTCTATGGATTGTATTGAAACGGAACCCCATCAAATAACACCATCCAATCATGAATTGCAGTCAAGTGGTGGCAGAGACGAAGATTAGAAAAACCTAACTTGACTTCCTTATTGAGTATGAGATTGTCGCCTTCAAAGATAACATGGCGATACCGTAGGGACCAGGCATATTGTAGTGCACATAACAACCTTGTACATTTAGCTTCAACTGCACAATGTCGACCCTCAAAACGACCCATTCCACCATGTAAAAAAAACCTTGTAGTATCACGGATAAGCCATCCCAAACCTGATGGTGTCGCACCTATATGATGCGAAGCATCATAAATACATTTAACCCAGCCGAATTGAGGACGTTGCCATGAATGATGGTGGGAAGTAGTATGTGTTGCAGTGGAAGATATCAAATGTAGACTTGGTGAGCGGCTCTGTATCCAATCATTAACATCTGCCTGTATATAGGACCATGTATCCATAACTAGATAATATTTGTGCGAATAGAAAAGGGCATTCCGATTCTTCCATAAGCGCCATAAAATCCATCAAAGGATTAATCGTTGGTGTTCAGGAATCCGTAGTCCGAGCAAAGGTTAAGAGTGCACCTAGACGAGCTTCTAGCGTAGTAAAGGATTGCAGATAACATTCGTAGGTAACCCAGTACATCTCCATATAGCTTTTGTTAAAGAATTATATAATATAAGGGGTTTTCAAATTCCCCCCTCCCCTGAACTTATTTTTTTCTCACGAAAAAAATATAAACTATTTACCTAATTGTTTTGTGCCAACAACTTTTCAGTCTTTTGTGTAAAATCATGAACTTAACCAATTATCCATGGAAAATCATTTCTAATTAATTTGCAAAACTGTTTACTGTGCGTTTTATTAGCGTTTAAATACGGCGTTTAGATAGTAAAATGACGTCGTTTGAGTTAATTTTGTTGTTAATGAAGCCACACAAAACGACATCGTTTCACTCTTCTGAAAATATAAATAAACAAAATCGAGAAGTCTGCTTCTTCTACTTCCTTGAATTCCTTAGGTTTCCAATTTTTTATTTTGAGCAGAAGATGAGCAACTCCTCGATTTGAGCTGGATAATCCACCGTGAATTTTCCTTAGGTATACCGAGAATCTGCTGGTGTGGTGAAATGAAGGGTCAACATACTTTCCCTTGCCCTTTTTCTTCGGAGACTCATTCTTTCCTTTAATCCGTTTGAAATCCTTCTTCCAGCCTTTCTTTCTACCTGGTAAGTTTGGTATTGGAGTTGCAGTTACTAAGACATAGTCATTCATCATCCAATACTTTAGACCTCTAACTGGGCTTGGTGATGTGTGATATTGTTGCATCCATACTTCAGTTGTAAAATAAGGAGACATAAAGTCAATAATTCTTACCACAGTCAATAATTTCTCCATATGCATGTTCACAAGGTATACCTGTGAATGGCCATTTCATGTAAGAGCATTCACAACTTCCAGCTGACAAGTTCACATGATGTGAATTTCCACAAGACACCACCTCGAACAGACCATGTGTACCTTTGGTGATGATACGACGCATAGCAGTTTCCTTCTCCTTTTCTAAAACAGAAACACCATACTCGCTTATAACCCTCTTCCACTTTTCTATTTTCTCATTCCGTTTACACATCCTGGCCATCGCTTACCCTCTAATGGTTTTCATCATTGGTACCAATGACTTAGCTCTTGCCTTGACTATTGTGGCATTGAAAAACTTAGTCGCATTGTTGTCTACATCTTCGCAGTAGCTGCCTAGCTTATAAAAAGCTCTACACCGAGTTCTTGGTTCCTCAGCTATCACAACATCATATAAACTCATGCTCGCAGCTCGGATTTGATTAAGTTAACACTAGAAGTCCACCCTACTGTAACTCCAAGCTAGTGGCCTGACAAGTGGTTTTATCTACTCATTCGAAGGCAGTTTACCCTTAATGTTCTCAACGATGTGTTTCACACACATCATGTGTTCAGCTTTAGGAAGTTCAGTTTTCACTATGCTTATGATTCCCTACAATCAAACACAATGATTAGTAACTTAAACAAACCAAACACAATCAAATGATTTCAAAAACATAACACAATACTACAAACCTTTGATCGGTCAGAGATGATAACATATTTATCATTGTCTTTGAGGTCTAAATCTGACTTCAACTAGTTCATAAACCAATGCCAATTCTCAGTATTCTCAACAAGTACAGTCGCCCACACGATTGGATATATCTGGTTATTTGCATCGAGTCTAATGGCTGTTAAAAGACATCATTTCACTGTCTTTTTCAGAAATGTACCATCAATACCAATAATTGGCCGACATAGTAGCCACTCTTCATAGCTCCAAGGCAGACATATAAGCGATGAAAATGTCTTCTCCTGCAACGTAGAGATGGTATCAACAACCACCGTTAAACCAGCATTTGATCTCTTGAGCTCATCTGCATATCCTCTGATATGTGCTAACTGCTTGTGATATTCATCTTATAGCCACTTAAGAGTAAGAAGTCTGGCTCTTTGACATTGACCAATAGTACTCGATAACTTCCACTGCTCCATGATCATAGCTTGTATCTCAAGTGGCATCAGATTTGGGTTAACCTCAGTTTGTCCATAAATATCCAAGTTATAACAGGGCTCTTAAGCAGCTTGCATTTCGAACTATCACTGCAAATGTGTGAGTCATACTTAGTCTTCACAACCCACATATTAGTGTTCCTCTCCAATGAACAATACACTATCCACCTACATTCTTTCATCTGAGCACATCTAAACCTCATCTTGTCCCCATCTATCTTGCCTAATGTTTTTTCTATTCTTCAGTGCATAATTCAGGACAGTTTTCTTAAACTCAAATCCAGTCATGAAACTTCTACCAATAACCAGTTTATCATTAGTTGATAGCCTTATATTCCTATCCCTAGTCACTATCGGATCCTCATCCTCATCCTCACTTTCTGTTATAATATTCCTTTTAATCATAAACCCATCGAACCATTTAGAGACATCATCTTCTATTTCAAATTGGAACTTTTCAAGAACGTCTTCTTCAGATTCATAACCGTCATTGTTTGTTTCTCCACCGGCTCGGTCTTCTCCTCCATCTTCTTCGTCACCATCTCCGTCGTTGTTTGTGTCTCCACCGGCTCGGTCATCTCCTCCATCTTCTTCGTCACCATCTTCATCGTTCTTTGTGTCTCCACCAGCTGGGTCTTCTCCTCCATCTTCTTCGTCAACATCATCTTCGCCAAGTTATGCGTTCTCCACCTCCATCTCATCTTCTTGACCAGAGAGATCAATTTCATCGGAACCATCTTCTTCACCGATAGGGACTATAAATTATGAACCTTCTGGGTCTGTTCGATCATCCTCGCCGCTTCACTGGGAAGGAAAACTCCAATTCCATATCTCACTTCAATTTCGAGTAGAGAGACAAAGAAGTGAAAACAATTAATGAAGAACCCTAATTCTAAAATCCCCAAATCGATTTTAGCCTTTCAGACTTCTCGATTTTGTTTTTATTTTTTCAGAAGAGTGAAATGACGTCATTTTGTGTGGCTTCATTAACAACAAAATTAACTTAAACGACGTCGTCTTAGTATCTAAACGCCGTATTTAAACACTAATCAAACGCACAGTTTACAATTTTGCAAATTAATTGGAAATGATTTTCCATAGGTAATTGGTTAAAGTTCATGATTTTACACGAAGGATTAAAAAGTTGTTGGCACAATAAAATTAGGTAAATAGTTTATGTTTTTTTTCGTGAGAAAAAAATAAGTTCAGGGGAAAAAAATTTGAAAACCCTAATATAAGACTATGGAATTATGTTAATATTTAGCGTCAACATAAAAAAAATATTTAACAAAAAGATTAATATATGTTTGTAATTGACATAATAAAAACTCTATACATTTCTACTTTTTACAATTGAAAGGTTGACACGTACTCGTTAGTATTTTTTTTAGGGTGATTTACTAATATGGTATGTGAAATATGTGGTATTACTCAAATGGTGTGTAATTTATGTTAATTACTAGAATGGTGTGTGAAATTTTTTTAAATACCATAATACCCTTCTGTAGTTTGGAAAAAAAAGTATTTACGAAAATGCCATGAATGAAAATTGCCACATAAGCATATCGTGTGTTACAAAGTCTACCAAGCTAAATGAACATAAGCACAGTAGACTATGAAATGGACAGAAATCTACATAGTAGACTTATAATTAGCGATTTACGAAAGTTTTTTGTAAGCGTAGTAGACCGTAATCTGTAATGTGATAGACTTACATATCCTTCATGGTAGACTTAGGTGTAGGTAACGAACCCTGCATGGTTGACGTAAAAGTAGTGATTTCAGTGGTATTTTGAAAGAATAGTAGACATTGTGTTGATGTTTGATAGACCTAGAGGGCCTACATGATAGCCATAGGAAATGGTAGGAAATCCTTTGTGGTAGACCTTAAAGTAGCGATTAGATGATGCGATTTGTAAGCGTAATAGACTTTCCTTTCAATGGTAGTAGACTTTGTCGACCTTAAAGGTAGACTTAGGGTAGGCAAAGATTCCTTCTTGGTATATGTAAAGTTGACGATTTGATGAAGAAATTTCTAAGCGTGATAGACTTTAACTGCATGTGTAATAAACTTTAAAGACCTTCATGGTAGACTTAGTTATAGAAAAAAAAACTGTTAATGGTAGACTTAAATTATCGATTTGAGGAAGAAAATTGTATAGGTAGTACACTTTTATTGCAAGTATAGTAGACTTTGTGGACCTTCATGGTAGAATTTGGCCATGTAAACGAACCCTGCATGGTAGACTTAAAAGTAATGATTTGAGAAAGAAATTTCTATGTATGGTAGACTTTAACTGCAAGTGTGATAGACTTTAAAGATCTTCATGCTAGACTTTAACTGCAAGTGTGATAGACTTTAAAGGCCTTCATGGTAGACTTTGGAATAGGAAACAAACCATGCATGATAGCTTTTAAAGGATCGAGTTGAGGAAGAAAATTCTAACTTTAGTAGACTTTTGTTGCAAGTGTAGTAAACTTAGTGGACCTTCATGGTAGACTTTGGCCATGTAAATGAACCTTGCATGGTAGACTTAAAAGTAACGATTTGAGGAAGAAATTTGTAAGTGTATTAGACTTTAATTGCTTGTGTAATAGACTTTGAAGACCTTGATGGTAGACTTAGGTATTGGGAAAAAATTGTACATGGTAGACTTTAAAGTATCCAGTTGAGGCAAAAAATTCTAAGCGTGGTAGACTTTTGTTGGAAGTGTAGTAGACTTTGTGGACCTTTATGGTAGACTTAGGTAATGTAAACGAACCCTGCATAGTAGACTTATAAGTAACGATTTGAGGAAGAAATTTTTAAGCATGATAGACTTTAACTGCAAGTATGATAAACTATGAAGCCCTTCATGGTAGACTTGAGTATAGGAAACAAACCATTCATGGTAGACATAAAAAATCGAGTTGAGGAAAAAATTGTATGTGTGGCATACTATAGTTGCATGTGTAGTAGACTTTTATGATCTTCATAGTAGACTTAAAAGTATCTAGTAAAGGTAGAAAATTGTTTGCATAGTGGACTTTCGTTGCAGGTGTAGTAGACTTTAAAGACATTACTAGTAGACTTAAGTTACGTAAACCTGACCTGCATGGTAGACATTAATAAATGATTTGAGGAAGTATTTTCTATGCCTAGTAGACTTTGTCATGTAGCGTAGTAGACTATACAAGCTGTCATAGGCAAAGTAAGCAAATGTTTCGTGGTAGACCTAAAAGTAATTATTTGATGAAGAGATTTATAAGAATAATAGACTTTAATTGCAAGTGTAGTAAACTTTGTAGACCTTAGTGGTAGACTTAGGTTAGGTAAACGAGACATGCATGGTAGACATAAATTAACGATTTGAGGAAGACATTTCTTTGCGTAGTCGACTTTGGCTGCATATATAGTAGACTTTGTATACCTAATTGGTAGAATTAGGTAATGTAAACGAGACGTGCATGGTAAACTTGAATGCAACAAGGTGAGGAAAAAATATTCGTGCATAGTAGTAGACTTACGTTGCAAGTACAATAGACTTTGATAGCATGTATGGTAGACTTTGAGAACAGTTGATCAAACATGTTTGATAGACTTTGATGATTTAACCTACAATGGAAAAGATGATTTTACCCTTCACTTATTAGTGTGTGTGTTCTTACCTACCATATTCATGTACTTATGGTGGCCGTACACAGAATCTCCATTGGTAAAGCTCAAAATCCTTCACCATTTCTCATTTGTTTTTAATTTCTTCCTTTTGGATCTATGGATCAAATCATATTAGTTTGTGGGAATTGGAAAGACGAGAGAAATGAGGGGGTTTTTAAGGTTGATAATTCTCATGGATGTAAAATTGTTGGAGTGAGTGAAGATGTTAGTTATGGTGAGTTCCTCAAGATTGTGTATGAAGATTTCAGTATAAATCAAGAGATTTATGAGGTAAATTTGAGCTACAAGCCAAAAGGACTCATGAAATTTCTTCCACAAGATACTCCTCCTATCATTGTTAATAACACAAGGCAATTGGGAGGATTTCTGCAACAATTTCGGAGAGAGGTTACTCGTTTGTGTGTAGAGATTTGTAGAAGATCTTCTTTAGGCGTTGGGCAATCTAGAGTGGGTGGTAGATTTGAGGCTAAGAGTAAGCATAGGTTCGAGAAATTTGAGACTACGTTTGGTGGACTTTATCAGAAGTTTGGTAGACTTTCACCAAACAATGTTAAAATGGAAGTTGGCCCTGAGGATGATGATGCGGACTTCAGATTTGACTATTGCGAGGATGTGGATGGTGCAAGTTCTAGTGATGAAGATTTTATAAGCCTTCAAAGAAAGTTTAAAGAAGAAGAAAAAAGCAACGTGTCTCATCAAAAGAGAGAGTTGGAAAATGATGATTATTTGGAAATTCGAAGAGTAGTTTTGAAGAACTACCTTTGTACTTGTACATGATTAGACGTGCTAATTCAGGAATAGTAATCAAGCTTGAGGTTGACCAAGAAGATAGGTTCAAGTTCCTAATCATTGCATTTGATGCAAGTATTAGAGGATTTCTCTATATGAGAAAGGTTGTTGTTGTTGATGGGACATTCTTAAAAGGAAAATATAAAGGTACGATGCTTACTGTCACAATGCAAGATGGAAATTTCAACATATTTCCAATGGTTTTTGGTGTGGTTGATACAGAGAATGATGATTCTTGGGAATGGTTTTTTAGACAACTAAACCGTGTTATCCATGATGATGAAGAACTTGCCATCATTTCAGATAGGCATAAATCAATAGACAAAGCAATAGCAAAAGTGTATCCACTGGCAGCTCGGGGAATTTACACCTATCACTTGCGTAAAAACATTCTGTCTAAATTGAGGGTGGGAGAGTCCTTTAAGCTCTTTACAAAGGCTGCCACAACATACAGGCTTGAGGAGTTTAATCTCATCTTTGCCAAGATTTAGAGATTAAATACAATGCGTATCTCCAAAGAGCGGATGTTTGGTTGTGGAGTACAGTACATTTTCCTGGTGATAGGTACAACTTCACAACATCAAACATAGCTGAGTCAATCAACTATGCCTTATCCGAAGCTAGAACTTTCGCTATAGTAAAACTTATTGATGCCATTAGGGCGATGTTAACGAGGTGGTTTGCAAAAAAGAGGGAAAATGCATGTTCGACAACAATGATTCTAACTCCAGCTATTGAGAAACTCTTAAAGGTATTGCATGGTGTAGTAGACTTCATATTTAGTAGACTGTAAAAGTATTGTTTAGTAGACTTCATGTTAAGTTTAGTAGACTTTGCATTCAAAGTTTAGTGCACATAGTTTACGGTTTAGTAGACTTCTCAAATGTTTAGTATACATTTAAAGTATTGTTTAGTAGACTTTGTGTTACATTTAGAAGACTTTGCATGCATAGTTTAGTAGACGTAGTATATAGTTTAGTAGACTTAATGCTATTTTTAGTAGACGTTGAAGGTATTGTTTACTAGAATTTAGGTGACGTTTAGTAGAATTTGCAATTATTATTTAGTAGACATAGTACATTGTTTAGTAGACTTCACGTTTTTTATAGTAGACGTTCAATTTGCTATGTGTTTTCAGGGTATACTTTTGGAAGCAACACAGTACAATGTGGAAGACAGAGATGACCATCAAGCACTTGTTTCGAGCTCTGCCTCTTCACATTTGGTTAATTTGATGGAGAACACGTGTTCTTTCAAAAGGTTTGACTTGGAAAAAATTCCTTGTGTGCATGCCTTAGTCGCACCACAAGCGTCCAACTGTTCCATCATCGACCTTACACAACACTACTATCACACGAATTACTTGTGCAATGCCTACTCAAAATGTATTATGCCAAGAGATGTGGCACTTCCTGTACCTGAAGATGTGGCTGCTAAAGTCTATCACCCACCATTTGTACATCAACAGCCCGAAAGGCCTAAGACCTCAAGGTTTAAAAGTTGGTTGGACAGCTCGATGGAACCAAAACGCCCGAGGAAAGTTACGACTTGTTCTACATGTAAGGAAGTGGATCATAATGCTCGAACAGATAAAGCTGACCTGCAAGGTTAGTTATGGTTCGTGCAAGATATTTGTGTTGTAAAACAACCTTGCTAGTTTTCTGTTTGCTTGACTTATGATCTTTTTTAGTAAGGTTATTTATCTGTTGTAGTAGACTTCATTCGTAATATGGTAGACTTTACCCTTTGTTTGGTAGACTTATGATATTTGTTGGTAAGGTAATTTATCTGTTGTAGTAGACTTCATTCATAATATGGTAGACTTTATTCTTTGTTTGGTAGACTTATGATCTTGCTTGGTAAGGTTATTTATCTGCTGTAGTAGACTTCATTCGTAATATGGTAGACTTTACTATTTGTTTGGTAGACTTATAATCTTTCGAGATAAAAGTAAATTTATAAAATGCGGTCACTAATAAATCAAGATTTTGGCAATATAATTTGAATGTATCTAAAAATAATACGACCGTAATATACTTAAAAAGGGCCATCACCCAAAAAAATATTGGTCCTTACTAAGTATAAAACCTCACAAATATGTATGCGATCACAAAAAATGAGTTACCAAAAAATGACCTACATATTAAGTCTACCATGTTGTAGCCCTACTAGTTAGCAAAAGTTACCATAGTCTATCAATCAAGCATAAGGTCTTGCGTTAATAATATCAGAAGGGCCTTATCATAGCTTTCCCTACGAAGCCCTGGATCGGTGTAAGCAATTATGTCTATTGCGCGCATCTCCTTCATCATCTCAGCTGCATACTTCATTTGGATGAAGTGGACGTACTTATCTTCTAGTCCCTCAAAATTGCAGCCGAGGGCTAAACACTCGATAAACTTGAGTGTAAAAACACCACAATCACTTCCTTGTGTGTTTTGTGGTAATGTCTTCACCCTATACACTTGGTATTGTTTAGCACTGATATTTGGTCTCATTTCTGGTGGTGCGAAATCCTTGATCATCCACAGAATCATCCTAGAGTAGGCCCTGCAAGACATACAGAGTCGAAAAGTAACTTAACAAAGTGAAGGTAATTACCCAAAGTCTACCAACCTGTCTTTATAATTTAACAAATCATGGTGAGTCTATTATTAGATATGTACAATCTACTAAACTTATTAAACGTCTACCAAACTATATGTCAAATATACTAAATATATTAAAAGTCAACCAACCTAAACTGTAAATCTATCAACCTATATGTAAAATCTACAATACTTATACAAGTCTACCAACCGAAACAAGTTTACCTGCAAGTTTCGAGCAGTTTTGGGGTACTAGGACAATATGTCTAGAGAGGTCCATACACTTTGATCTTCTGATTGATAAAATGCTGATTACCTAAGTTATGTTGAATGTATAGGTAGTCAACGTCTCTGACCCATTGCTTATTTGCAGGACAGAATGCTGGTGATTTCCCGGTGAAGACATCTTTAAACCCTTTAGGGAAGCGATAATTCTTTTTATTTCCCTCAAAGTCTCTTTTGTATTGCACACACCACAAACCATATAACAAGAGATCGAGGAAAGCAATCCTATGAGTCCTGAGTGGACATGGATTTTGCATTGATCTTTGTTGAAGCATATTCATACCGATCACCATATGCTGCAGGAAAACAAAGGCTAAAGTCAAAAACCTGTCCAAAGTCAGCCAGACTGTCATAAGTTTACCAAAATACATCTCAAGCATTTACCAAATCGTTTAACCAACCATATTGACTCTCAACCCACTTTGCTCTAGGCATCACCAATCTGAGATAGAATTCCACAATAGCACTATCTTCATCAATCGTGTACTCACTACATATGTGTGGAACCACAAAAAAAAACAATGAGATTTGTGGTCAGTAATAATTGATATAGGGCAGTACATTGTACTTCAATTCTCGGAGAATAACGTCATGCAGGTTTACAACGTCCCTCCTTTTTATTGGGCCGAAAGGATCAGAGATAGCTGGAAAAGCGGCCACATTCGTTATCATACGCCTAACAACCAAACTTCCTTCGAAAGGAGATAGCTGTTACAACCAAGAAACAGTAAAAGTCAAGCAGAGTAACTTTTTAACTCAACAAAACTTACATTGATAGTCTACCAAACTTACAGTTAAAGTCTACCAATAGCCGACTAAAGTCTACCAAAGTTACCGTAACAGTCTACCAATGTTACTGTAAAGTCTACCAAAGTTCCATTTAAAGTCTACCAAATTTACTTTTAAAGTCATATATAGTCTACCAAAAGCCATATAGAGTCTACCAAAAGCCAACTAAAATCTACCAAAGTTATAGTAAACGTCTACCAAAGTTCCATTTAAAGTCTACCAAACCTACTTTTAAAGTCTACCCAAAAGCCATGTAAAGTCTACCAAAGTTATAGAAAACGTCTACTAAACGTACTTATAAAGTCTACCAAATTTCTATTTAAAGTCTACCAAACCTAGTTTTAAAGTCTACCAAAATCCATATAAAGTCTACTAAAGTAAACAAAGTGTACCTGGTTAGCAGCAAGGGTATGTTAGCGCGTGTGTTTAGGCAGGACATCCTCCATGTAGATGAAGTCTTCAAGGCTAGGCACAACTATATGTTCAACATTAAGTCTGCTATTCAAAAACCTTGACTCTATTTCACCAGTTAGATTTATGATGTCCATCTGCGAGTACTTAGTAAAGGTTAAATCAGCAACTGTTGTATCTTGCTGTGAATTAGTAAGGGATTTTTGTTTGCTCTTTTGAGTAAACCGAGGGTTTTTCACAACTCTTGATGCTAGGCAGGTGGGGTTAGACGTTTCTTCTATCTCGACAATCCATTCCTGGAAAACAAGCACATGAAAATTTAATAAACGTCTACCAAACTCTTATTGCAAGTATACTAAAACATTATTCAACGTCTACCAGACTGTTATCGAAATTCTACTAAAACATTAGTCAACGTCTACCAAACTCTTATCGGAAGTCTACTAAAACATGAGTCAAATTCTACTAAACTCTTATTGCAAGTCTACTAAAACATGAGTCAACGTCTACTAAACTCTTATAGCAAGTCTACTTTCTCATTTTTAAAAGTCTACTAATCATTTCACAATGTATACTAAACGTTATAACATACTCTTATTAGAAGTCTAATAGGTAATTGAGTAACGATTACTAAACAATTTTGCTTCTCTACCAAACCAAACATTCTACGAAACTTCATTTACCTTCAGAATCTTGTCTACCAAATATTTTGTAAACTTTATCAAACATATCATTTTGTAGTCTACTAAATATTTTTTTAAGTCCACTACACATGATCATTAACTCTATTATACTACAACCAAGTTCAAGATTACACAGAAGAGTTTAAAACACATAGCAAACGTTCATCGTTACGTTTCATGGAAAAAGTTCCTTACGTACCGTCTCCTCTGCATGTGAATCCATGCCTCCACTCACTGCTCCAGCATCACCCAAAACTGTTTTACGTTCACCCACTACGTCCGTACTACCACTACCAACACGACCCGTAGGTGACTCATGATCACCACCAACATCATCAGTCTCACTACTACTCTCAACATGTATATGTTTGGAAGACTGCAAGGGCATAATATGAAGCCTCTTCTCTTGCTCTACTATGTTTTCCTCAAGCTTAAGAAGGAGTTCATTGATCCTTGTTTGCTCGGCTCTGCCTTCTTAAATCTTAAGAAGCCGCTCAGACATCTTAGATTGCTCGTCTCTCATCCCCTTAAATGCTGAGGTCAAGGTCTCAAGCATCGCCATAATTGTGCCCTTATCCTCCTCTTGCTTCTTTACTCCATATTTCTTTATCCATTTATGCTCCATCAACCTTTCTTTCTCTTTCTATTTCTCTTTACTTCTTAAGTTCTTTTAGACTGATACTCATATCTACTCCATCATCATCTTCCTACAAAACCATAACAAAAACCATACATTATAAGGAACAAAAACAAAGTCCACCATCATGAATAGAAAAATAGAACGCAAAGTCTACCATCCCATTACTAAGGTCTATTATACACCGTCACATAATCTACTAAAACAAATTTAAGTCTACTGCGTAATAGAATCTACCAAGTAAGAAGATTACCTTACGCTCTTCAGATTTTCCCTTCTCCTTTTTCTTCTCAGTCGCCTTCTTTTTCTCAGCCTCTTTGTGTTGGATTTTAGGCTTTGATTGATTTGCTTTCCTAAGCTCATTATGCTCATATGCCTTCCTCTTCATGCCTTTCTTCGTAGGAGCTGCTGGTAGACTTCTATCCCAAAATGACTCATCTAAAGTCAACCAAACTTAATGAAAGTCTACAAAACAGATTCGTAGTCTACTAATAATACTAAAGTCTACCAAACTTAGTCGACCAAACTTAATGAAAGTCTACTAAACAGAACCATATTTTCAAAATTAAAGCCAAGTCTATCTAACAGAAGCATAGTCTACCAACCACATATACATCCACCAAGTAGGAACCTCTTCCAAGTCTACCACAGTACGTAATATAGTCTACCAAGTTAGAAAATTACATTACGATCTTCAGTTTTCTCCTCATCCAGATCAATTATGTCTTCAATACCCAGTCCACGCTTATTTGTTGATGCCCAGCGTAAAAGGGGAATATCACCTTCTCTTCTTCCACCACACACTTCTCCTAGACAAGGAATGGACTTGTATGCCCATATCAGAGCAGCATGCACAAAGCTATGGACAGCGTATGAAGCTGCCCTCAAGTTTGCAGCATCTAGGGGTCTAATCAACTATTCAAAAGCAACTCTTCCCCATGGATATCTCTCAAACCTGTCTGGATCCATGACCAATTTTGCAGCGATGACTGGGAGCCTACTATTAGAGTGAAAACCATAGATACCCACATGCAAAATCATTAGCAGCCCAACCATCTTCCTCTTCTCAAAACTCCATTCCCTGCAGCCTTTTAATACCCCTTTCAGTTCTGGAAGAGTTGGCCCATCACCATGTACAAACCCCATGTCTCTCCATAAATCTCCCTTAGCAAGAACTGTATCACCTTCATCCAGCAGCCTACAATTAAGCCTTGTAATTTCCTTAAACTCATTAAGGAAAACCTAACTGGGTGATTACCCACCAACACCCACATGTCATACTCCATATCGATGTCTAGCTTACTACCCAATAAGTGATGCACATGCCTCCCAGTCCATTTATAGTCTGCGGATGCAAGCTTAAGCAAAATTCCAACCGAAGAGTTTTCCTCAATGTCCCTGTAAGCATCTTCACCAATACCTTACATCATCTGCACCAGCTCGTTGAGACGACAATAATTGTGTATGCTCTTCTTTATCAATGGTCCTACATCCCCTTTATAAAACCTTTAAGGGTAGTCCTTTTTCGCTGCCATATCTGTTCAATACCTACAAAACAGACATAAACCAATCAAATAAGGTCTTCAAAATGAACGTTAACCAAATAACAAACACAATTTACATAATTGTAACGAAAGTCTACCAAACTACCTATTACGTCTACCAATCAACCATTAAAGTCTACTATAAACCATTGTAGTCTACTAAATATCAGTAACGTCTACCAAACGACCATTTAAGTCTACAAAGCAACAATTAAAGTCTACTATACAAGCACTAAAGTCTACTGCAAATCCGTAAGGTCTATCAAACGTCCATTATAGTCTACTAAAAAAAAATAAAGTCTACCAATCAACCATTAAAGTGTACTATAAAACTATTGCAGTGTACTAAATATCAGTAACGTCTACTAAACGACCATTTAAGTCTATCAAGCAACAATTAAAGTCTACTATAAAAGCAATGAAGTCTACTACAAATTCGTTAGGTCTATCAAACGTCGATTGTAGTCTACTAAAAAAACAATACGTCTACCAACCTAGTCAACCAGACTTACTGACCGTCAACTAACCTAATTGAAAGTCTACCAAACCGTTTATATACACAATGCATAACGAAAGTCTACTGCAGGAAAACAACGTCTATCACATGCTAAACAACCCATATTCAAAGTTTATCAAAAAGATTCCAAAATTACTACCTAAATGTTGAGATTACAACTAAAATTATAAGATTTCAACCAAAATCCTCGAAACATACTAAATGTACACCATATGAGTAATTAAACATATTTCATGAACCATTTAAGTAGTTATCTCTTTTTTTTATTAAAAAATAATGGTCTGGCTATTCCACATATTTTTCTTTCTTCAATTCTTCAAATATGCAACTGGTAGCATAATTCTTTAGGAATTGGTGGAATTAAAAATTCCCCAACTATTTATGTTACCAGTTAAACTCCTTGTGTTTCTTTATATTTTTTACCTTGTGTTTTTTTATTGATAGATTACAACCATGCCGATAGAAATTTGTTTTTTTTTAAAGACTACAACCATGTCAATTATTTTGGTCTTCCTATAACCATCAGTGGTTTCGGTCTTCAGGTCCAAGATAACAGAGTTTTAAATTATCTTGACTTCGTTTTCTTGGATTTGTGGTTTCGGTCTTCAGGTCCAAGATAACAGAGTTTTGAATTATCTTGACTTTGTTTTCTTGAATTTTGTTTCCGAAGATATTATCATTTTTCATCGATTTTTGTATGAAATAAATGTATTCACTCTTGGGTTATTACTATATTAATTATTAAAACCAAAAGAAAAAACTCAATAGCCTATTACTACAATCACAGCTTCAATTATTTTTTGTTATCTTTTTTTATCCAAAAATATCACTTATATTTCAGATTCTCACAGGATACCAAGTACATATCCAATTCAATCCACTGGTTAAGACTACATGAAGAATAAATCAATGCGATCTCACAAAAAATCTTCATCTTAATCCACATTTGTTACTTCATCTGAAAGTATAGAATATGCAAAGCCGAACTCGGGATTTCCTCGACCAAATTTTTGTCAGAAAACCAACTGTCGATAATGTCACCAATAGGAGATTCTCTGGAGTTCACAGCCCATCTATCTGCAAGCTCAAACCCAAACTTGGATGCAGCTGATAGGAGAGATGGTTCATCAACTCTTCTGAAAACATGGCATAGAATCAATGCAGGCTTATCTTGAACCTCTGAGTCTCTTTGTAAAATTAACTCTTTTGCAGTTTCAAACAATGGTATAATGGCTTCAGCTACATAGGTAACATCTGTCCCAATGATAACTTCAAATCCTCCGCAAGCCAAACCTTTAGTGTTGTTTATATGATCTTTGTTTCCCCATTCAAGTATACCTGTTTTCAGCTTTCCAAGTGAAGAAGATTGGAGGTTCATTGTGATGTTCTCTGTCAATAGCGTAAGCGCCTTTGTGTCTGCATCGGTAGCTACCACAAGGTTAGCTGATCTGGCAACTACCATTGAGCAAATTCCTGTGCAGCCACAACCTAATTCCAACACTCGTTTTCCAGAAACAATGTCTGGGTTCCTGTCAAGAACAGAAGCCATAAGCCGAGCAGACTCCCAGAGCATCAACCCCGTCGATTTGCAAGTATGTTGATATTCTTTGGACAAAAGTTTGATTTTGAAAGCAGAATCTCTAATCTTAACCACGCTCATCTATGAAAACAGATAGCATGGAAAGAGAGAGATGAACTTACAAGCCTAAAAAAAACACTAGAAAATACTTTTGAACAAATTATATCAAAATGATGAGATTACGTAGGTCTCCTACCTCATGGCTTGATGGGGAGGCTCCGAACATTTCCATCGCCAGACCATCAGATATGTCAATGTCAGTGTTATCGACAATCTCTTCTCTTTCCAGTTCCTCAGATTTAGGCTGAATCTTATCTTGTTGTTCATATTTAGTCAAACTATCACAAGGATTCTTGTTGCCATTTGATCTACGAAATGTAGCTTGGACCCAGCGCCGATTCATGACCAGTTCACGTGAACGATTCTCAACTTGTTTGCAGCAGACACCGATCTCCTCAACTTCAAAACCTTGTTCGCAAAACAAAGTTTCTAGGAATTCATTTGAGAAGTAGAATGCACGCTACACAAAAAGTTTAAATACATCATCACAGTTCTGCAAAAACAGAAATGTGTAGTGCAAATAAATAGCCTTGGATAAGCGGAAGATAGAAGAACACTTACAGTGCCATCACCTCTGACATAAAAGTTCTCGCTGATCTTCTGATCCTTCCCAGAAAACCTTTCCTGTTCATCAAATACTGAAACACATAAACACACTCCAGAGAGACATAACCTTTCCTGGTAACCATGCATTTATATCATAAAGCAAGTAGATCAGAGAGAGCTCAGCTAAATAATACTTAATTTCCAAAAACTTGATAGTTCTTCCAAAAAGACAGGCCAGACTACAATTTTATTTCTTTCTAAAACATGAAACTGTAGTGGAGGTTTTAAGGGCATCTAAATTGGAAATTTATATGAATTTAGATGTGTTGATCAGTATGTTTAGTGAGATATCAGTTACGCCACATTGTTAAAGCAGAGACACGATAACTCAACTTTAAAATTATATAAGTCAGATCAAACCTGAGCAAGATCACCGACAGCATAGTCACGGAAGAGAATACACCCATTTGGCTGAAAACAGAAGAAAAGGAAAGTAACTCATCATGAGAAATATAGACTTGCAGAGAGATATGGATGCTCAAAAGTACATTGAAGGAATGTGGTTGATACCTTAAGTACTTTATTAATGTTCTGCAATACTAAGGGCATTTTCTCTGGGGATATCGCAGATAAAACAAATATCTGTTCAACAAATATTTAACATGAGAAATAGTTCATGATATCAAAAGAAAAGGCTCAAACATAATATATTTATAGTTGTCACAATAATATACTTTTGTTAGGAAAATACCATGGTCACAATATCAACTGAAGATGGAGAAATATGCTTGTCAAGACCATCACCTGTCAGGTCACAAGGAAATGCACATACGCGTGACTCTGTGTATTCATCATGAGCCTGAATTTTATATATAACACACTCGGATCAAGTTTAACAGAAGCAAGTAACTAAACAACTCTGATGCACACTGCTAAATAGTACAATAATCTATGTGAATAACTTAATGCTAAATATCCTGGTGAATGCAACATGTAACTACGTACAAGCATAAATGTACTAAAGTGGCACCAAGACTATTACTAAAGTTTAGCTCATTAAGTACCTGACACTCTATCAGCAGTCACTCATGTATAGTGCAGTAAAACGTTAAACAGTTATGACTTACAAACAAAATCTTACATAAATGAGACGAAGAAATTGAGATAGTTTGCAAAGACAAATAAATCAAAGAAAAGCATACATTAAAGAAAAATGAAAACTGACCTTGACCAAGTCAACAGCGCGTGGTGAAAAATCACATGCATAAACAAAAATGTCTGGATATGTGGCAATCAACGGAAAAATGGTGTTTCCAGCTCCACAGCCAACCTGCAAATCAAAATCAAATTGGTTAGCAGATTATTCTACAAAAGCTATTCATGTAGCAAACAACAAAACAACTAAATTTAGATGAGGAACAGCTTTAGCATTTGTGATTACCTCAAGAATGGCTTTCTTCCCACTAGACTGAAAAGAAAATAAGAAAAATACGGTTAATTACTAGAACGGATAATGCAGCATAAACGAGAAGAATTGATTTTAATACTCACAGAAAAATAGCTATTCCACTCCTTGTCCAAATAGTGGCGGTCTTTGAAAAACTGAAGAAGAAGAACAAGAGAATAGTATAAAATATAATACATCATTTGCACAGAGAGCTCAAACTCACATTTTAGAAAGCACCAATGGCAACTTATGATATGAGAACAGATAGGAACTACTAGAGAAGATGGATTAAATTGCTAATGAGAACAGACATGGAAAGCTAATGCATTTGCCAACAGAGCCCCTTTCAGAAACGTCACCTAAGATCCACTTAAGATTCAACCACAATTCTTTTTCTCCTATTGAATCGTGATACAAACAAAACGCCAGAATTACTAAAGTCAAACTAAATAGCTTTTGTTTACTAATGACTAACTATGTTGAGTCCCTCAAACTCATCAATCAGCCTAATTAGCTCAGAGTTATTGCAGCTACACAACTCTTCATCAAAATGAAGTATTTGACATTCAGCTAAGTGAAAATCCACCCTATGTTAAGCTTCTATAGATCAAAACTAGCTCGGTTACATGAGAATTAAGAGAAAAAAAATTGAGTGACAATAAAAGGCTTACTCTGTCACCATGATGCTTATAGAATATATCCCAATACTTTTTAGCATCCCTTTCATACTTCTCTGATAGATGGAAACAGTTGAATATAAGTAACAGCTTCGAAAACAAATTAACTTCTCAAAAACACAAATCAAAAGTAGCTAAAGATGTAAATAAAACCTCGCCAAAAAGGGGAAACACCGGGGTTATTGGTAGGATAAATCTGCAATTTTTCAATCGGTTTTTGCTGCTCTTCTATGTTGTTCTTACCACAAGACATTATTACACACTGTGTCTTCATAAAAACAACAAAGATTCATGATTTTGGGTGAATTGAAATAATACTTACTCTCAATAACTAGATCTCTTGGGCATTGGTTTCAATTTGAATTATTTCAATGAACTAGAAGAAGCAAACCTGTGGTACTTCGAGGGCGAGAGCTCTGGTTCTTCCCTGAGAAATTTGGAGAGACGAGAGTTTCGAAAGTGGGACGATTAAGCTGGGTTCGAAACCCCTAAGGCCCAATCGAGGTTCGGTCAATGTTGAGTTGATGAAGTCAAACCTAAGATGTTATTTGTTGGGCATATTATCCGGAATTTGATATCTGATCCATGATCCATCCCGATCCATCCTAAAAATTTTGGTTGTTTGAGATAGGTAATAATATTCACGGATGCACGAGTACGAATCCAGATCTGGGTAATAATATTCTTGCTCCGAATATCCAAATCCGATCTGATTTAAAGTATTTAGTGTATGATTTTTTATTATATGTATTATTTATATTAAATAATTTTAAGTATGTTAATATGTAGGTTAATTTTCACAGTTATTATCCAACTAGTGTGGAGCCAAAGGGCGATTGGACCTGCGATTCTTTCACCCAACTAGCCGTGTTCTTCTCTCGATTTGAAGTGTGGCTATCGGTGGTTCTCACAGCACCGGCAACGAATGACCTTGTTGTTCTCGCTGTTTTATTTTGGCGCTTATTTCTCTCCTTTTTAAGTTTCTTCGTTGGTGTTGGTGATTGAGGTATGTGATGGTCGTAATCTCTGAAGCCGGTGTTGTCATATCTCGTCGTGGGTCGAAGCTTTCGTCCCTGTCAAGGCCAGATTTGTTAGCGGTGAGATTCATTTTGGTCCAGATCTACTTTCTCACTCTTACCGTTTTATTTGGGTTCTTAGTGTGTAAGTCCAGTTGAGACTTAGCTTTGGGTAGGGATTACTTGATCATTCTTTTTGTTCAAGTCAAGTTCCTTCTTTGTTTTCTCTTCTGTTCATAGAAATTTTGTGCTAGGGTTTTCTGGAGCTTAGTTTCTGGGAATCTTTTTCCTTTGTGTCTTTGTTTAAATATGTGTCTGAAGCTCGATGGATTTGAGTGTTGAGGTCATTGTTTTCCATTGTTGAGTTTGGTTTGAGTACCTAGCTCAGGCGGTTAACTTTCGACTTTGGCAATTTCAAGGGAGAGTCTCATCTTTTCCAAAGAAAGCCGGCTTATGTGACTCAAGTCATTGTCTTTGGTAGGAATCCCGTTGTCGAAATGTCGTTCGGGAACTCTTAAGGCCGTATCCAGGTATTGGTGCATTAGTTTTGATTTTATCATTGGATAGCCTTTTATCATCATTTTTGTATTGTAGGATATATTGCTTCATTTGTTCTCTTTGCGGTTTTTCGTTGACCTTCTCGTTGTAGCCGTCCAAATTGTATCATTCAGATTCAGATGAAAGAAAAAAATGTAGGTTAATTTTCAATTTTTGAATAATGAACTATATAATATTTTTAGGTGTTAATGTTGAAAATTAACATATAAAAATATTTTATTCTAATTTTTAACGATATGTTGTTATAAATTATAAGAAAAATTAATGTATTTTCTATAAAAAGTTTAATTTTTAAAAAAATTTAATATTACAAATCTACATATTTATTTTTTACCATCTTTTTATCACAAATATAATATTATTGTAAAAATATTATGTAATATAATAATGGTCCGGATCCGGATATTCGAGGATCCGGATCCGAATATCCGTGGATATCAAGTCTCGAATATCCGTAGTGTTCGGATCCGGATCCGGGTAATAAAAACACGTATCCGACGGATCCGGATCCGGATATGGATATCACATTTAGAATATATGACTTGTGCCTAGGGCTAGTTATTTGGATACAGACTATAATAACGGAATTGGAAATCCAAAGCTATATCAATTGTAATTCATTCCTGTATTATTGGTTTATGTATTTAAGCGATCTATTTTTCAAAATACAAAAAAAAATTCTATGTTATTCATTAAATATTAATAATCTACAATAAAAAAAATTCAAAATTAATGATTATGAACTGATGCATTTTTCTGAAAAAAACTAATATATATATGATATTTGATATGTATACATTTTAGCATATTTCACAGCTCTAATATAGTTCATTTTGCATCCATATTCATAGCATACTCATCATTTTAGAGCTTTTTTTGGTTCATTTGCATTGTTTGCACTTGCATTGAATACATTATGCATTTTGGAGTTTTTATCAGAAGTTTTTGGACACATTGGGGACGAGATTATGCAAGAAGTGAGCAAGGAT
>OVAX01001664.1:0-40888 GCA_900406405.1 Lepidium africanum | reverse complement strand
GTGGGCTCCACATATATATTAAACTTTGCCGTAACTTTTTGACATTTTTAACACAAATTAATTTTTTCTTTTTCCTAAGGTTAGTTGCCAATTATGACACATTTAAACATAAAAATTTTTTTTGAATCGAGTTTGAATTATATTATTAATCTCCACCTTATAGAGCCACACATAAAACAAATTTTTGTTTTATGATTGGATTGTTATTTTATCAATGATTAAATCGATAAAATTCATTTGATTCATATTTTAGATCTTGAACTTTTATTGTGTCGAACTCATTTCAGTTTGCTTGTTGTATGTCTCATCTAATGATATATGAATTTTGATTCTATCATATTACAAAAAATAAAATAAAAGATTTTAGGAATAATAATGTATATTACGAAAAAAAATCCTTTTATCATGTCTTCCTGTCATATATTACAAAAACCTAAAAGAATCATTTTCATTAATCAATAACTAATTCGATAAAACTAATCCATAATCCTATTATCTGGAGGTAATATAACTCGTCCAACTATACGGTTCCCGTAGAGAAAACTGTACAAATAGTCATTCCGTGCACTGCCCATAAAAAAACCAAATGTTCCACAACCCTTTTTCGTCGTATAAAATTGCGAGATAGAAATGGAAAAGAAATCTCCTTCAACCTAGGATTCGGTTAAAGCCAAAGCAGTTAACCTTTCATCGGAGCTCAGATCAAAAGAAGCGAATATGGTTGGAGTTGAAAAGAGGTCTGAGATGATGCAGAATCTCTTCGGAGATCAATCCGAGGAAGAAGAGATCGATTCTGAACATGAGTCCAATCCTCAGCCCAACTATGCTTCAGTAACGCTCTCCCTCATCTATCTCTTTGATTTCGTCTCGATTGTTTCTGTTTTGGCACTTTCGTTGTCATTATTTTCTTCAATGACATTTTGGAATGTCTCGATGGGTTTCTGGAATTTTGCTCACCTGAATTTAGGGTTTTATGTGTGTGGCAAGAACAATTACTAGTTATTTGGCCTAAATTAGCTTAGTTATTCTCAATATTAAAGCGGGTTTACGAGTTTTATCCCTTGGACTTCGTATGGAAGCTGATTGTCTGATTCTGTGGCATGTGCAACGGATATGTTGTTATTTGATTCCTTGCTTTTTTGAATAAATGGAATCTGTAATAGCAGTGAGAATGTGGTTGAACCTTTCAATTTAAACACCAATAGGATGAAGCTGAGGGCGGCGTAGAGCCTGAAGGAGAAGGCGAAGCTGATGTTGAAGTTCACGGAGAGGCTGAAGCTGAGTCTGATAGGGAACAAGGCGACGTAGAACTTGATCCTGGAGAAAGTGAAGATGAGAGGGAGCAAAGTTCTGAGGAGGTTGATGTTGCAGATCCACCAGAGGATAGTGATAGTGATAACAAAGAAGAAGAGCAGGAGGAGATAGTAACCTCAAAACGTAGGCAGGCTGTTGTTGAGAGTGGATCAGAGAGGTCTGGTGAAAAGCATTATGAGTCTGAAGATGAAGAGGTTGATCAGACTAGGAGTCCAAGGTACCCCTCTTTGCATATCTGTTGTATAGTTTCTTTTGAATTTAGTATTGTGCTTTTGATGTTGTGACAATGCTTGCTAGTCGTGTTAGGCTTAAGTTTCTGATGTTTCACATTGTCTTGTAACTGTAAAACTGGCATGGGGGCTAGATCACCTAGTGAGAAGGAAGAGGCCCAAGTTGCACAGTCAGACGTTAATATTCGTAATGTATTTGGATCTTCGGATGATGAAGATGCAGAAGAATATGTTCGGAATGACATTGAGCAGGATGAACATGTGAGTCTTGCATTTGAGTTATCAAATATATGTTTTTCTTTTTTTAGTTTCTGCTACCTTTCAGAAACCCTATGAATTTTCATGTATGTATGATGAGATGTCTAATCATCCAGAGATCACAAGATGAAGAGGGCTCTGAGAAGGATCTGCATGATGATATGGTCCCTGAAGATGATCCTCGATACGAATCAGAAACTGAGCATGTTGAAGCTAGGTACAGGGAAAAGCCAGTTGGGCCCCCTTTGGAAGTGGAGGTCCCTTTCCGCCCTCCTCCAGGTGATCCCGTAAAGGTATATATGCTTTACGTTGCTACAATATTCTCTGCTGACATGGCCTCAAAACAATAGTTTGCTATTGATTTTTGTTTCCGATACTTTCAAGTTATCAAAATGTCTGATATCATTATGGTTTCAAAGAGTGAATATCTGATGAATTTTTGTGGAGAATCAATTGCATCGAAACATGCTTCTGCATTTACTTAGCATGAAAGGCCAAGGATGTACAGTAGAATGCTATTCAGTCGTATATATGAACTTCCATTTTTCTAGCTGTCTATGTAGTAAGATGTTTTTTAGCCAAGATGCACTTCCTATCATCACCTCTTCTCTATGTTCTTTTTCAGATGAACATGATAAAAGTTTCCAATATTATGGGAATTGATCCAAAACCATTTGATGCAAAAACATTCGTTGAAGAAGACAGATTTGTGACAGATGAACCTGCAGCAAAGAAGCGTATTCGTCTGGAAAATAATATTGTTCGCCATAGGTTTGTTAAGGGTCGAGATGGAAAAACATATGTAAGCGAACACTTTCAAAAACCTTTTCTGCTTTCAAATTCCATACAAGCTGCGATGAAGCTAAGCCTATTCCCTGTGGCTAGTATCACTCTGATCTTACCAATTTCATTAACTGGCATTTGTTGGTAGAGTTTCCAAAATTGGCTGATAATAATAACGTTTTTAATGGTTAATAATTGATAGAATTGCTAACTTTTGATGCAATTTATGTATTCCGAATTAGGTGGCTTTTTGCTTTTCACTGTGGACTTGTGTTGGTTGGAATGAAATTTTATGATGTCTCTGTTCAAGAGTTCTTTTTAGGCTTCATTGAAAGTCTGCCCAGATATGGTTTTTTCTTGGTTTTGTTGGGTTGCTTTCTTTCTGTAGTCTACTAAAGTCTCGTTGTGTTTATTATATGCAGAGTGAAAGCAATGCTCGCTTTGTAAGGTGGTCAGATGGAAGCTTACAGCTATTGATAGGCAATGAAGTTCTTGATATAACCGAACAAGATGCACAACAAGACCAGAATCACCTCTTTATCAAACATGAAAAGGTGCTAATTCTTCGTTCCTTCTGCCTTAGTTAGCGCTCCATTTATAGCTGTTTCAGCCTTCTGTGAATGAGTGATCAAGTGTTTAGTTTCAGATAACATACAAATTTCAGCCTCATGGGGACACCAAATTTTTCCTATATTTATTCCTACGTCGTCTTTTTTCTGAGAATAAAACTGTGTTTTATCTAAGCACTTCTGTATCTGGATGTTTGTGTAGGGTATCCTTCAATCACAAGGAAGAATTTTGAAGAAAATGAGATTCATCCCATCATCTCTAACGTCAAATTCCCATAGGCTTTTGACTGCCCTTGTTGACTCGAGGCACAAGAAGGCCTTCAAAGTTAAGAACTGCGTCACTGACATTGACCCTGAGAGGGAGAAGGAGAAGAGAGAAAAGGTAATCTTCAAATTGAGCTCCGACAATCCAGTTGTTGTGTTGTAGTGTTTGTAGACTTTTCTCATATAATATCTCAAATTCTGAAGGCGGAAAGTCAAAACCTCAAGGCTAGTACAAAGCTGAGTCAGGCAAGGGAGAAAATTAAGCGCAAATATCCACTTCCTGTTGAAAGGAGACAACTTTCCACCGGGTACTTAGAAGATGCTCTTGACGAGGTTTGCTTTATTCGTTTGTGTACTTTGTGTTCTTTCCATGTTGGAAAGCAAAGATTCCACCTGTAAGTAACGACTGATTGTTTCTTGGAACCAGGATGAAGAGACAGACCACTATGGTTCACACCGCTCAAACCGTGGCTACGAGGACGAACTCGAAGCTGAAGCGCAACGGGAACGACGCATTATGAACGCCAAGAAGGTAAACAAAAGATCATATCCTTTCCTTTCTTGAATGTAACAAAAGCTTGGAAAATTTAAAAATATGTAATTGCTTTTCTTTGGGTTAAACCAGAGCCACAAAGGCATTTCGGGAAGGTCTTCAATGACTTCGGCCAGACCGTCAAGACGACAAGTGGAATATTCAGAGAGTGAGAGAGAGGAATCAGAGTATGAGACGGAAGAAGAAGAGGAAGAAAAGTCGCCACCCCGTAAAAGGGTCAAGGAGCCAGAAGATGAGTATGAGGAAGATGCAGAAGAATATGAGGAGGAGGAAGACGAGGATAAAAGAGCAAACAGATATTCAGAGGAAGACGAAGAAGAGGAAGAGGTACGCAAAATTCAAAAATTCCTTCAACTGTTGTTGTTAGAGGAACATCATTGAGATTGTAATGTCTATGTTATGGTGTGGGTCAAATGCGTTTAATGCAGGGAGTTAGGGCTGTGAAGGACCATCGTGGAAGTGGCCGGAAAAGGAAAGGAATTGAGTCTGACGAGGAGTCTCCTCAGAGAAAAGCTCCGACTCATCGTCGTATGGCCATGGTTTATGACAGTGACGAAGATTAATCATTCTACTTAAGTAATTCGCTCTCTCGTTTGGTCAATTTGTTACAATAGTGTTGAAACAGACTCGTTTAAATCAAATAAAAGGACGTCAAATTATGGGCATGACCGTATGAATTTCATAATTCTTTTTAATTTTATGTAATAGTCGATAATTATAATAGATTCCTCTTCTGTAACTGTAATTTCTAAGTAGAAAGCTGACATTGAACGACCAAAGTAATAGACCTGATCTTTTTCTGTACCACACAGAGTAAACACATTTTTGGTTTAAGCTTTAATTCTTTATGTAGCCCACTAATCTGTAACACTGGATTACATAAACTGAGCGTTTTGTAATTGTGGTTTTTACATTAAAAAGAGATCAGAAAAACAGATTATAAGATAAGTTCAACAAAATGAAAAAAATGTTCGAACAAAAAGACGCTGGTTTTAATAGTAACTATGATCTATCACCGTCGGATGGCTCATGAGCGCCGTGCAAGTTGTTCAATTGGGTGTTCTTGTTCAAACCCCAAATAACAATCCGAAACTAAGATAAGTTTCGTATCCTGACCAAAGTAAAGAAGAGAAAATTCAGCAATGATATATGCAGAAGACAGAAGTGTATGGGAGATTTGATTAAGACTAATGAAACGAAGAACAAAAATTCACCTGAAGAGATGTTATGTTGGGAGGTAACTCCATGCGTGTGATCAGACGACCAGTGAATGAAACTCTTTTCACAGCAAAGAGTTCAGAAGTTGTAGTATTACCAAGAACCAACCACCACGCTTCGTCTTTTACCTGTAACCCAAAAAGTAAATGTGATGAATCGTACATATAACATTTATGTTTTGACTCAAAAGTAATCTGCGTAAGTTTTAATTGCAACCTTTGGGAAACGAGGGGCCAACGCCCTCGAGCTATTCCTTTTTGATATCTTCTCCAATCTGATTTCCAACGTCGAGGGCTTTTTCTTGCCATCAGAATCCTTCTTTTGGAGTCTCACATTCATTTGGATGCGCGGAAATCGTTGGAGATCCTAATTAAGACCAGAAAGTTATCAAGATTAGTTAGACAAGCCCATGAGATGAACGTAGTACTAGATGCATAATAAAGAAACAGTTGTGAGCAAATTTGAGAGATGTTTGGTACCTGAGATAATCTTGATACAGGGAAGTTTCCGATTATACTTTGCAGAGTTTCCCTTGGTAGATCTAATAGCTGATGCAGCGTGTGAATTCCTCTTGATGTCAGAGATCCTAGAAGATCGTCATTCATGCATGGGATCATCCATAATGATAAATTTTGATCGGACCACATGCCCTAGAATTAACAAGAGAGTTTGATTAAGTAAAAGAGTTCTCCATTGGCAGAAGTGAAACAATTTTCATTGGTACTGTTTCCAGAGAAATAGAATAAGATAAAGAGTAGTAATCCTCAGGAATGTACCTGCATGACCATTTGCAACAGGTGCATGCATATCAGTGAGCTTGAGAGCCATCCACTATTTGCGCAGATATCAATCATGGCCTGGAGGATCCGAATGCTTTGGTCTAGTACTGACTTCAAGTCCGTATTATAATCACTGATTGGAAGTGCCAACTGAGAAAAATGTGCCTGAAACACCCGAAGTCATAATGACAGTCAATCGTATATACAGTTTATATCTTTGTTAATCCTTCAACGTATGGTAATGTTGAAAAATACATACCTGGAAGAGCAGATTCGCCTTAACATGGGGATCATCTAGATGGTTATTGTCCACTTGATACCGAACTTTCTCTGACAGTATTTTGTTGTAATTTTCCTAAAGAAGATGAAAGCATAAGAAACAGAAAGAGCGAAAATTGTAGACAACTTTAGCACTGAAACGACTTTTAAAAATAAAATACATTTTTCTCAAGTAAAATTGCATAGACAAAGAAATAGACCTCATTGTGCCGCACAGGAAGTTCATCATACTCAGAGGCACCGGCCAAGATATGCAAAAAAGCCTAAAAGGGTAGTAAATAAGAGAAAAAAGGATCATTATCTCGTGTGTTGATACACACTAGAGTTCATTGGTTCAGATTCTTACTTCAAGCGACGTGTCTGGACCTATATTAGAGCCAAACATAGACACAGTCATGTAGCCAAGGTAATACTGTGACGCTATGGTACCCAGCATCATAGGCTCCACACTATCTTCAGTTACTTTGAGGCATCCACTATCTTCAAGATCATCAAATGTGTTTTGTACCAATCTACAAGAAAAGCCAACCACTTACACCAATGTTTCATTGGCTGTATAAGAGAACTCTTCTTTTTGTTAATGACTTTAATAATTACCTTGAGAGGTAGGATGAAACTGTTTCATCTTGAGTACCTTCTAGCCCATAGTAAGCAGGATTAGCCATCTGTTATATCAACACCAAAATTGTATCATCAACATGTTATTCTACAGAGGTAGAAAACTCCGAAAAGAAACAGAAAATTCAGCTGTTGGGAGTCAAAATTGGTGGAGATTTTCCAAGGCCGTGCTTGAAACTGATCATGCATTTAGCACAATTTTTCATAGGCACCATAATCAATTTCTCAAGTTGTATCTCACTTTTTGATACAATGTGAAGCATACTTACCAGTCTACGAAACAAATAAGTCCATGTAAGATAATGCACTGCGTCTTCTTTGTTGCCTATTGTTCCAGAGACTATTTCTGCGTTGAAGTGATCGTGCAACTTCTCTTTCAAACTACTTTCTACGGGGAATGGTTCGTACAAGAACTGCATTAAGAGAGCATATGATCTTTTGAGGTCAATGTATACAATCGATATTAAAAAATTGCCATAGAATTCCAATTGAGTTTGACCTTCTTGTAAAAGCTTTTTTTAGGTTCATGTACAAGAATAACTGCTTTCCCATGTTGGTCAAACTGCGGACGTCCTGCACGGCCCATCATTTGCAAGATCTCTGTAAGAGGGAAGTCAACATATCTTTTGGTTTTCCCATCGAAATATTCCGTTCCCTGATACGAGACATTGCCAAAAACAACAATATCATAGAGAAAGGACAATGCATTAGATGAGAAAATCTAAAGAAGTGTACCCAAGCATCTACAATAGATACCATTAGAGAAAATAGTATTATATCCAGTTGACATCAAATCAATGTCATAGCCGAGAATCTGCTTTTCTACCTTTATAATAACTAAGTGAGCTGGTAGGTTCACTCCCCATGCCAAGGTACTTGTTGAGACCAAAACCTGCAGTGGAAGCATGGAATTCATCATTGACTGTAATGTTAAAGGGTAACCATGGATACAGAAAAGGCAGGAGAAAGCATGAGTTACGGAAATTGCCTGAATCTTGTTGTTCGTAAAAAGCTCTTCTACTGCAGATCTATCGTGGTCGTTTAGACCTGCATGATGCAAACCAATGCCGAATTGCAACGTATGTCGGAGGTTCTGGTCGGTTATCTGTGAGAGGACCATCTGCAAGTCTTCCTCTGACACACTCAGAAATTGCCGTGGATGTTCATCTGACGCAGCAAACTTCATATCATAGGAAAAGAAGAGAAAAAAGATGATATAAGTTATAGCATAAACTAGAGTTATATAGTCAGAAGATGATTCTATCTGAGTTTGATGATTAATCATACCTGAATAAGATCCAGTGCGGTAAGCCTTGTCTGTCTACGTGATGAAACAAAGATGAGAACAGGTTTTGTAGGTGAATGGGTACATATGGCTGCATATGCCGGCTTGTTCATGCTATTCATCCTTGGGCAATAATACTTTCCAGGATAACCCTGAAAACAAAAACAAGTTTGAATCTGGAAATTTCATATGTTTCCTTGCAAAGCTTCAATCTACCCATCGAAAAGGTTAATTAATAAGATTTCGATACTCAAGTAGAGTGTAGGAGACGTAAATAATGTTTTGTTTTAGTAAGGTATTAGTCGTACGTAAACTAGAGAAAATATATTGACTTACCTGAATATGAACTTCGATTGGTACAGGCCTGACACTAGGTTTAAAATTGAAAAGTCCAATCTCCCCAACACCCAACCAGTCAGCCAAATCACTGCATGAAAATGGAGCATCAAGTAATGATATAAGCTTACACTGGCCCAAGAAAATCAATGCTGCAAATAGAATCTCTCAGAAGATAGAACTTGAGAGAATAAGGTAATTTAACAGTTTTATATCCTGGAAGTGAAATTCAGGGAAACAGCTACTAAAAGCATTGAGAGTAAGATCTTTTTTATGCCATCTTCCACTATAATGTTAGCCGATAATGTTAAAATCGAAAGTCCTTCCCACACATATTACACTATAAGCATGGTATCATTAGCACAGTAAGGTCAAGGACAAACAGTCTACCAGCTTGAACATTCAGTTGCATGATTCATGGTTAATTTCAGAAAACGAAAGCAAAAAAGAATACACACAGAAAAGAGCCTGCAAACTTCAATGAGACATAGAAGTTAAATACGGACCTTGCATTTGCCAGAGCTGTAGAAAGACCAACAAACCGAACGGAGCGCTCTGTCTGTGATGATATGTATCTCATCCTAGATACAATAACCTGGAAACCAAATGTAAGCCGAAAATAAATAAGGTAGAGCACAGAAATATGAAATACCACACCTTTCCATGACCATAAAGATATGACAGATATCATGATATAAGTGGAAACTTCTAAGAAATTGGTGGATCTTATACATAAGTAGTTTAGAAATGTGATATGGTAGTTTTTAAACTTCTACCTCAAGTATGGGTCCTCTGTCAGCTCCTAGCAAGTGAATCTCATCCAAAATAACAAGGCCAACCTATACCTCAGAACATCATAAGTTACTGCTCATGAAGAAGGCAATTCAACTCAGCAATCTATCGACAAAGAAATATACCTTTTTGACATAGCTTCGCGTATGCCAGTTACGGCTTATGCCATCCCATTTTTCAGGGGTAGATATGATGATATCTGCGGACAAGAGAGCTACTAAATCTGGAGTGTAATCTCCAGTCATTTCAACCTGTAAATATGAAAGTGTTATAAATAACATCAGGTAGCAGAAATAGACAGCAAGCGTGGATTATGAGTCTGCAACATGCATAGATGCTCAAAAGAAATATTTATTATAACATGCAAGATCCACATACCATTTCTTTTCCAAGTGGAGCAACAAGATGCTTTTTCCAGTCATTCATTCTTTCTCGAACAATTGCCTTCAGTGGAGCTATGTACACAACCTCCATGGCACAAAAATTTAGGCATCATCAGTAAGAAAATAGAACACTATCATGAGGGAGATTTAGTAAACCGCTGGTCTTTCAGCTGAGATAAAATCATGTAAAATAAACTAAACATGGACTGAAACTAAATAACTAGCCAGCGTTGGGAGACTAAGAATACCTTCATATCAGGCTGGGTACTGAAGAGACGCAACATTGCTAGTTCAGCAGATATAGTTTTCCCACTTCCAGTAGGAGCTCCTACAAGAACGTTGTTGTCTGTGTGATATAACACATGAAAAATCTGCAAAACCAAACCATACGATTCTCAATCAACTACGAAAGGAGCAATGAACAAAAGCATTTCAAATAAGAAAAGCATAGGCCAAAAAATGCTCAAACCTGAGTCTGTATTGGGTTGAAATGCGAAAACTTGTAAAGAGATTCATACAACCTATTCCCAAGAGAAGTAACAGGAAGAGGTTTTAAATCTAGAAGCTCTGTGTGAGATGTTCGTGCCTGAATGAAGAAGAATGTTAGGACTTAGTTTACAGATAAATTAATCGTACGAATGATGTTGTAACCATTGGGGAAATAGCATCCTCTAAAAGCAAAATACCTCTGGTAGTGCAAGATTGTGGAAAGAGATTGTGTAGAAAGACTCTGCATGCAACCAAGAATCAGAAACCGCATGAACATAGTATTGCGGTGGATGTGGTTCAAATATCGGCACGGTAAAAGAAAGTTTCTGGGGTTCCCCTCTAGCCATCCGCTTTGTTAGAGTGAAAAGATCTGAGTGGTAGATATAATCATTCTCTGTGTCCTGTTGAAGAAAAATCACAATACAAGCGTTAGTATTGAAATATATCAGCACTGCCAAGAGAATATTCAAGAAAGAAATTCATTATTTAACTAGCACACTTGTCTAAGAATGGTAATTAGCACAGCGTATTGTCTCTTCCTAGTGGTTAGTGGTGCTATAAGATGAGATACTGAATCGTTCGAAAAATCTCATTCTTTGTCACTGCAACACATGAGACTGAAAGAGAATTTATATAGTAGAACCTCAATGAGAATCCACCAACGAAGAGCAGCACCATGAAAACGATCCTTCCATGTGAAATCTGGAGTTATAAGCAAATCCACCTAAAAATTGTGACAGATAGATTACATAAGATAGACTTTCTTCAGAAAGAATATAAATGTTGAAGAAGCCTTCCATAAGCTACCTTCAATACAGTGCGGGTGATTGGACTAACAGTAGCTGCCAATTGGATTGAAGGAAAATATCCTAGATGTTGCTTGACCAACTAGATTTCCCAAGGAGAGCAAAAAGTCAAAACTAGTTAGTGTTTATATATACTTTCACATTTGCATGCATGAACTTGGTGAACTTAAGATATATATACCCTTCCCCCTGGATTGTAACGTATCAGTGCTCCAATGTCTCTTTCCTCCATCTCATACAAACGGTCTAAGTCAGCCCCTCGCTCTTCAAGTTTTCTTAATGTCTGATCAATTAAGATGAATTAGAGAAAAATACAACATATTACAAGTCAAAATAGCATTCAGAACCTTACATCAAAAGGTAGATCCCTATCGAATTGACGAAGAGGATGCTGATGAGGCCATAGTTGACGATCAACTGCCTTGCAGTATTCCAACATAAATAAAGTCATCTCACACCAGCCTTTTCGCAAGCATATCTCAAACAGAGCACGCATTATACGTGCTAAACTAGCACTAATGTATGAAGCATCAGAGACCAGAGAAAATGAATCGATTGACCCACGGGATATGTACAACTGTAGATCATAAAGTCAGTATATCAGAATATCATATAAACCATCCATTTAGGTATAACGTTGCAGTGATTGTGAAAGTCAAATGACCTGAATAAGAATCGAAATTTTTCCATGTTTGTTAGAAGGGCCACCCTTAACTTCTAAGGGACAGCAAGAGCGTGCAAGAGTCTCAAGTTCCTGCTGCTCCTCTTCTCTCACCACAATATTTTCAAATTCAGAAGAATGGGCAACCATATCAATTATCTACACCAGGATATAGAAATCAATAAGTAATGGAAAAACAGCGCACAGCAAAGAACAAGGAAATGCAGTAAAAACAGAATGACTATAGCAAAACCTCGCTTTCATTCATGTGCCGCTTCAACATTTCATTGTATGTTTCAACACTAGAATATTGAATATAGAAGTGACTTGCAACCCGTCCAAGCTCAGTACAGTAAAAATTTCCACTTTTCTCATCGAACCTCATCATCTTAGCTTTGTCTAGTGAACGTGCAGCATCCGCCACAAAGGCTCGTTGCTTCAGTGATAAAGAAGGATCGGCAATTATCTGAAACAAGTAGTACGGTCAGAATAGTTTTAGCACATATAACTGTGGCAAAAACTCATCAGGAGTGTCTAACTATGAAATGGTTTTAAAACACATAATGAACACAAACAATATCTGGAACTATGATCTCCATTTACACGTCTAGAGCTTACAAAATCAGCACAAAATGTTAGAAGACAGCAAACAAACCCATATCACTTTGGAAAGATGGAGAGAATGACAAAAATCTTCATCAGCCAGAGTGCATACTACCCAGGTAAACAAGTGTTCCCAAGGGATATTTGAAAACATTAAGTTTGAAATTAGTAAACAAAAAAATGAAAGGAATAACGTACCTCGTCCCACCCAACACCATAAGCTAAAGGATTTAGCTTCATCCGAATTGACAAATATGTATATCCAAGCCACGCACAGGCTTCCTTAACATTAGTCACGGTTCCCAAAACAACTTCTGCGTTCAAATTATCTTTCAAGGAGCTTATGAACTGCAAATACGAATTACAATGGAACTTCATTGTATGGCCAAAGGAATTCAAAAAAAAAAAGAAAACTACAAATGCAGGTTTCTGCATCAAGATGACAAACCAAAGTTCTTGAGGTCTCTGTTTAATACCTGACTTTCTATGGGAAGCTGGCTCGTCAGCAACCTTAGATAGTATGCCAGCTTGTCATGGGATGTAATGATAATTCCCTCTCCACTCTTATCAAACTGTGGTCTTCCCGCCCTTCCAAAGATCTAATGCATATGATAGCATGATACATTACTATCAAAGATATTGCAATGGCATGCCCTTTCCCTAAGATATATTTTTCCCTTACCTGCATGACATCAAGCATTCCCAAGTCTTTCCACCCACCAGCCTTTGCATCATACAGTTGTGTTCCCTAAAAATTAACCGAACATATTGAGCTATAAGATAATATGATATAACTGCATAAAAGAACACCACTTATAGATCTCCCAAAGCCACAGATTAAAAAGTGGAGTTTGGCTTTATAGAAACAGTTATTTGTGAAAGCAACTAAAAATCGATATATCTACACATAGGCATACCTTAATTACAACTGTATGTGCAGGTAGATTTACACCCCACGCTAGAGTTGCAGTGCAAACAAGCACCTGTACGATAACAAGTTGGTGAAAGGTATTTAAACAATAAAGAGCACTCTGAACAAAAATCATACCTTCAAGAGTCTATCAGAAAACAGCTTCTCCGTAAGTGTTCTATCAGATCTCAACATCCCAGCATGATGAATACCAAAGCCAGCTTCGAAGAATTTGACAAGATCCTTATTTCTAGACTTCATGACTTCTTTCTGAGATGCATCAAAAGCAATCCTAAGAAATTAATAACAATAGTGACGTTAAGAAAGATGATGTATACTCCTTTATTTACCTTCATCAGGTGAAATTGAGGATGAGTCTCATTCGTGAACAAATCCAGAGTTTCATATTTCTGGGCAAGATCAGCCTGCCAAACTGAAATTATTAAAGTCATGTACTTCTAGATCTGTATTTCGAATTTCCTTGAGAAACCATATCTTCAGCAAGATCAATCTCAAATGCATGCATTTTGGAAAACATCGTGTAAAAATGGAAACTGAATATGAAAAGGTAAAATATTGTGTACCAGTTTCTCAGCTGTTTTTGAAGTGTCTTTTCGGGAATGAACAAAGACCATCGCTTGATGACCTTGTTTAATCGAATCAACAACCTAACATGAAAGTATTATTAGATAAATACGTGACTGCTATATTCACACAAAAATACGAAAGGGGCTTTGCTCGACATAAAGACCTTTTTGTAGCATATCTCATTTAACAATTCGTTTCTAGCAGCAAAGTTGTGCTCAGTAATGCCTATATACTGCTGAGCTAAGGGAACTGGGCGATAACTCGAATCAAAATAGAAGAGGCCAGTGTCTGCATTCACTCGTAGAAACTGAGCAACCTGAAATCCACCCCACAATAATGTTTAAAAGAAGAGCGACCCTACCAAATATAGTTATGTGAAGTAAAAGAATGTGGTGGCATATAGCAACATTGTGACAGAGATATATATATCATGTTGGAAAAGACCTGTAGGTAGCTAGGTAAAGTGGCTGACAGGCCTACAATTCTAATCATCGTCTGTGTTGACTCCACCTGATAAACACAACAAAAGTCAGCCACGTGTTACCTGTTGCAACATGAGTGCAAATAATACAGTTTCATGAGTTACTCTTAAGAACTAATTTTCACGGCCAGATTGTTTCTAGCATCCACACTCAACAATGGAAAAAAGGTGATCAAACAAGATTGTACCTGACGGAGGGTCCGAGCAACTAGTGCCTCTATCACTGCACCTCTATCATCATTCAAAAGATGCACTTCATCAATAATCAAGAGTTTTACTAGCATTGACAATGACATGTCACTGCTTTTGCGAGTAATGACATCCCATTTCTCGGGTGTTGTCACTATCATCTGATTCACAATCAATAAATAACAAGTAAATATCACTTCCTGCATATCTCACAAGAAACTTAAGCATATCTTACAAGCTATAGTGAGACCTGAGTTTCTTCAAGTTCATTCTTGGTTAGTTGCATATCCCCTGTAAGCTCCTTCACAACCATATTTAATGGACCCAGACGACGGCTAAATGCTGATGTGACCTCTGCTGCTAATGCCTACGAATAAAACAAAAGGAGATTAAAATTTTGACAGAAACAGTCATCAATAAGACTATCAACCTGATTTTACCTTCATAGGAGCTACATAAACAATCTTAAACTCATTTTTGTGCAAGTAGCCATCCCTGAAGTGTTGTTTAATCTGCAAGATGATTCAAAGATCTCTGAGCAAAATATGAATAATTTAGTCTGGGTAGAAAAATAAAATAACCTATTATTCCAGCATATATATATATATATATATATATATATGTTCTAAGTAACAAAATTATCAACTGTTTCAGCACGGTCTGTGATTTACAACGGACCCAGAGAAACAAATATTGAATAGGATTACATACTAACCTCATGTAAAACAGATATCATTGCTATATTTGTTTTCCCAGCTCCTGTTGGAGCACAGACCTGCAAGGTGCAAAATATAGATATGCTTGACAAAGTAACTGACATTGTCGCTTGGTATTGACAAAAGTTTTACATTTGACTCACCAATATATTCTCATTGGTGTTATAAACTGTCTGAAATATGCGACTCTGAATACGGTTTAAAGTCTTGTAACCATGAAAAGCAGCTTGAGCGAAGTCATCTAACTCTTTTATCTCTATCTAGAAACATGCAAGAATCAAAAGTTAGAGCGCATCAATCTTGCAGAAAAGCTATCACTTAAGGAAATTATCCTCCATCCTATGAATATGCATGAGACGTACCAGCTTCTCGCCAGGTTTCATTTGTGCAGTAGGGGTTGGTGGGATGATTACTTCTTCATATCCTTTTAAGTGCTTCCTTACAGTACCTTGGGGAAGGGCAACTGCAAGCGAATTCGCTTCTCCAGACCCAATCAAATCCTCGAATGCAGTTTTCTTTTTACTTGCCTCAAGTAAAGAAGAAAAATTAGCCTCTGATATCTCACTCTCTAAACCAAGCTCAGCATTCTTTTTGTTTTTCTTTTCCTCCTTACGCCGAAGTTTTTCAATTTGCTTTGCAGACTCTGTTTGTACAGTAACCTGAAAGATCGCAGACGGCAATCATTTACTTTGGCTATAGAGAGAATTGTGCCCAACATCACAGAGGAAAGTCTCACGCTTAAAGCAAATACCTGTGTGCCATAGGTAGGCATCCTAGATTGGGTGTTAGAAGCTGTTTTGTCAGACTTGAGAATCATCTGACCATGATGGATAGCATCAACGATCTCTTTCCGATGCTGAAAAAAATATATACAAGTCAGGCGTCATCTACATTTTTAAGAAAATAGAGCATAAGTTTAGGATATACGTTAGGTAACAACCCTCTTCCTATACATACATGAAACGAGTTTAACTCAAACAAGCAAACATTCAGCATATAGTATTAGAATGTGAATCAGTTAAATACTGGATTTGCAGAAAAGAACATATGTTGAGCTAGTAAGTCTCGTCAATTAAAAACTATGAGATGGTGACTTCACCCCAAAAACATCAATACATAATTGTGCCACTGCAACGTTCTTGAACAAAACTCAGATATAAGAGCAAAACCAAATGTTAGGCCCTACCATAATAAGGTCTTGAACAGTCTCAAATGCACTATCCCCCACAAGATCCAGCAGATCCCCAGCTATCTGCAGATAAATGTACTTAAGTCCCTTCTACATTGACTTGAAATTATGAGACTCCAGGAACAGGCATAGTAAGTAAAAAAAATAACATACCTCCTCGCCAAGTTTATCTGAATCCAGAAACCTGCATATAGCCATAGCCAGTTCATCACTGGTAAGTTGTGAATTGTTTTCTGTAACCATCTGCCCACATGCATTTCTTAGCCAACTTAAATCGTATTTTCCTGCATTTTGATTCTTTGTAGCGTCGCCGACATCACTCCATCCTTCAAAACATGATACATTGGCGTCATTGCTTTCCACATCCAGAAATCCATTTTCTTCATGAGATGCGTCCACCAGAAAACGAGCTGGTAGATTGAAAACAAGGTCAGCACCAAATTCCGCTACCCCATGTTCATCATTAGCGTATGTCTCAAATTGATGAACAGGCTGTATCAAGTAAAGTTCCCGAGCTATGGAGGCCACGTTCTTTACAGTAGCATCTGAGGCAGCATGCCCGACAAGATTTTGCAACTCTAACCTGTTGAATATAAGCAAAACCTCAATTACCTCTGAGCACCCGAAAGAAGAACAAAAACTTGGCAACTTGCATATTGTCCCAGGGCTGATAGATAAGTTCATACATAAAACGGTTACAAAAAACATACAGAACCACAAATACTTACTTCTTTTCGGCGAAGCTTTTATCACTAAAATCACTGTCCTCTTCCACTGGCTTGCCAAACAGACGATATGCAGCAAAAGCTACCTCACGAAACTCATCTGATGGAACTTCCCGATCAATTAACTCCACTACAGCACCAATAAACTTCTTATATGCTTGTCGAACTTCTGGGGAAGCTGTCACACCAATTCCAATTCAATATACACTTAACACCACCTCGTATTCCATTAAGAGACATGCCAAATATATTTGTAAATCAGAAAATTACCTCCTTCCCATTGATGAACTATTCTCCTAGCAAGATCAGATTCATCAAGGCGACTCCCGGAGCTGAAATAGCAAGCACAAGAAACACACCGGTCCAATTCAGTTAAAGTATTTGCAAAAAAATTCTAAACTACAAGGTAGCAGTTTAAAAACACTCAATTCTCAAATGATTCCTCTTCGAGTTCAGCAAAGTTTTACAAGATACACTTAATCCCTTCCCCCTTTTCTTCCACATTGACATTGTGATCACTGATCACCAAACTATAAAACTATCAAATTCGATACAGCACTAAAGAGATACTAAAGAAGCCAGCGGAAGCCTACTAAAAGAGTGAAATTGATCAATTTTGAAACTCAGGGAAATAAAAAACGACCTGCGAGGCTTATTAAGAGTTTGAAGAATAGTTTTGCGGCGGAGGTAGGCTTGGTCGATGTCGAATGGCTCTCTTAGAGAGCTTGTCAAGCGAGGAAGCTGAACCAACATGATGTAGTTCGCGTCGTTTAGGCTTCTTTCTCGTTTGTGTCTTCTTCACCTCTGGTCGGCTTTCCGATGAAGAAGACGATCGCTCGCGTTTCCAAAACGGCGTCGCTCCTATACTTAACAATTTAGTAGGACTTGTACACCGACCCAAAAAAATACGTCGCCGTTTCAAGTGTCGATTAAATATATACATGTGCGTGCGTATTTATGTTTTTGGCAAACTATCTAGGTAGAGTTTTGAATTTCAAAAATAATAGAAATTTTTAAAAAAAACAGACAGAGATTCTGAACATGTCATGTAAATATTGTTAATTGATTATTGATTAAGTTATGATAAGATTAATATGGATATAAATAAAACACACTATACAAGATTTTCTAGTCACAGACAGGCTAGCCTGCAACACCAAAATTTGGCCTTTCCAATAACAGTATATTAATTATTTCTACCAATAATGGAATCGCTCTTTAAATTATTAAATAAGTATTCAACGGTATAAAAATTATGAATACCAATAATAGCATGGCTCTTTACTTTAAATTTAAATTTAAATTTCAATAAACGTACTACCAAAAAGAGTCTACACGAGCTGAGTTCTTTAATGATGTAAAAAAGCACTCAAAAGGGTTTTGAGAAGAGACAAGAAGACACATAACAAGTAGCCACTCTCATCTCTCTACTTGCTCTTCCCATTCTCTATCTCTCTTGTACTCTGTGTTTTGTTTTCTTCATTCTCTCTCTGCTTCTGGGTTCTTCCAGCTCTAGAGTAGAGATCTCTCCTCCCGATCTCCATTTTCTTCTCTTTTTAGGAGAAAAAAAAAACAGTGACATTTTGTCTGAACACATCTATGGCTCCTCTGGTGCTTTCACTTCTTCTTCTATCCATGGCTGGTCATTCTAGTAAGAATCCTTCATTCTCCATCAGATTTATTAGTTATCACTCTCACTTTCAGACCTTTTGGTTTTGGTCTCGAAAAGGGTTGGTGTAGTAGTTAAGGGTTATACACTGTTCCTCTGTGTTCTGCCATTAACAGAAACAGTTCAACTTTTTCTTTAATTAGCTCTTAAGTATATCATAGTTACTTCTCTTGGCCTCCTGTTATATATTTGGTTAATATTTTAAAGAATGGAAAAAAAAATACCGAGGAAGATTTGTCTTCTATTCGTTTCTCATTTTTCATCTTTCCCTTTAGCCTATTCATTTTTGTCCAAGTTCACAAATTTCTAGAAAAATTTCTTGGTTTTTCTTTTCTGATTTTTCTGAGAAATGATAAGTTTCATATCTTGCTTTTAAAGGTGAAATAGACCAACCCGCAAACTAAAAATTCAAGTTTTTCCTCAATCGTGTTGGCTTCACATAATAAAAACAAATAAGATGGAGCTATCTATTTTCTAATGTTGGTTTTCTTGTGGTTGTAGGTGCCTCATGGTGTGTGTGTAAAACAGGACTGAGTGATGCAGTGCTACAGAAAACTCTAGACTATGCCTGTGGGAATGGAGCAGACTGTAATCCTACTCATCCAAAAGCACCTTGCTTCAATCCTGACAATGTTAGGGCTCATTGCAACTATGCAGTCAATAGCTTCTACCAAAAGAAGGGTCAATCTGCTGGCTCTTGTGATTTCAGTGGCACTGCCACTCCCACTAGCTCTGATCCCAGTTTGTCCTCATTTTCCTGCTCTTTGATTTTGCCTCATATGTGATTGATTCTACTACATTTGAGACCCAATGCTGTAAAAGTAAAATTGTGGATTGATTGTTAGGATTCATGTAGTGCTTGATTGATAGTCATATAAAGTTGAAGGCTTTTGTTTTTGTTGCTATTGGCTTTATTCAGGATTATGTGACAAAATAGATCTGCCAAATGCTTGATAATGATTTAGCTTCAAGTTTGTCGATAATAATCAATGTCTATAACATTTTCTGTGTTTGTTGTTACAGGTTATACAGGATGTACCTTCCCTTCTAGTGGCAGGTATGCATCTGATTCAAATTGCCTTATCAGGATTTTGAAAGATATTTTTTGCATTTTATGGGACCAAAACCAAGAATTTGATCAACTTATATTCTCATTTGTGGCAAAGAAAAAAGTAAACTGAAAAGTTTGATTTGGGTCCCAAGTGTGCAACTTTTTGTCTTCTTTACTTTCGTTATGAAAGAGATAGCATCATCCACATCAATTAAGAGTAGAAAACAGTATCAGTATTATTACTTAAATAGAGTAAAGTAGATAAATTAATAGACATTTTGACTCTATTAAGAACAGTCGATTACTTCTATTATTTTAAGACCCTTTTCTAACTGTAAGTGTTCAACATGAAACATAAAAGTACGCAATTACCTTTATTTCTTTATCAAACTTTTGATCATATCCTCAAATGCTTTATTAGAATACAGTTTGAACGCATAATCAGTTTTATTGACTGATATGGCCGTATACATAGTGGTATAATCATATTGGACTCAAGAAAGAACCTTAAGACTCCTCTTTTGTTAGCTCTTTGAGAATATTATATGAGTTTGTTTTCAAGATCTTTTTATAAGATCACATCTCATTCAGCAAGACTTGGTCTGGTTTTGTAATTTATGAATCATGAACAGTTGTATCTTGTCTGATATAATCTTTTCTATTCCTAGTGGCTCCAGCAGCTCCAGTGGCAGCACCACCGGGACACCTGGCACAAGCAATCCAAAAGGCAGCTCAACAACCACCACACTTCCTGGTACCAACAGTCCTTATTCAGGGACCCCAACCAATGGTGTTTTTGGAAATAATAGCACAGGAGGAACAACTGGGATTAACCCGGATTACTCAACAGAGAGCAGTGCGCTTGTCCTCAAGAACTCAAGTAAATTGTTCATCTGCCTTCTCTTGATCGCTTCGAGTGGATTCTCTTCTTTTTTGATGCTATAAGGATGTTAAATGTTGTCTGGTTTTGTTGGTATTGTCTCAAGGACATTGGTCTAGCTTAGTAGTAATCTCACTGTCTCTGTGTTATGAGTCTATGTTATGTTTTTGTTGTAAGATGATTTCGGCTATTGCACTTACCTCTATCTAGATTCTGATTCTGGTAAGATTTGACGCTAGTGAAAAACGTTACATATGAATTATCTTCTCTCCACCATTGTTTTGGAGGACCAAAGTTATGTGTCTTTTTCACCTGACATACGTCCAAATTTCTTCCCCAAAGTATGCATATCAATTAGTTTGAAGTCTGATCACTTTTAGGAAAAAAAAAAACGAAAATGTTGAAATATCTGTCATACATAGACTTGGGCACAGGTCGGATATCCAGAATTTTTGTGATACCCATACCCAGATCCGTTGGATCTGTGTTTTTATTATCTGGATCCGAACACGGACTATTCCACAATGTTATTTGCTCGTTTTCGCTGCTTTTTTTGTCATTATGTTATAACTTCTAACCACACTTCTGCGTATTCCTTTAAGAAAAGTACCAACATAGATAGGATTAGCATAGGAAGGTCAATCCTAGTTATTTCATAAAGAGACAAAATTGATGACTATCATCAACTATCAAGAAGAATAGTGTTTGATGGATGGATTCTTTTCAAGTGTCTCATACAATAAAATATTTGAATTTATAAGTTGTCAGGCGAAGATGGAATGACATTTTGGGAATAATTGCAAAAAAGATGTAATTTATAGCAGTAGTCAAAACAGTGATAAAAATGTAGAGAAAGTAAAGAGTGCAGAATAGGTTCCAATAGGGAATGGGTATTTTTGTGTAGGTTTGATAATTTTAAGAAATTGAGGGTCTTTTTAAAGTTAAAGTTAAAGATATGGGCTCTTATTGAAATTTTTCTTTTTAAAAATCATTTCTTCTTCCGTGTAATTTCCCCACACTATCTTTATCTTCTGTTGGTCCCTCAACTCCACCTCCCCATGTTCTTAACCCTTTCACCCTCTCTCTCTCTAAAACGATCTTTTTCCTCTAATAATCCAAACTTTCTGACGCTTTCTCTGTACTAGAGCTTTGTGATTTCAAACCATAGCCTTACTATGGTATGTTGAAGCACCATCTCTGACTTTCCCTGTCGNTGGTATGTTGAAGCACCATCTCTGACTTTCCCTGTCGTTTGCTCTGTTTTCTCGGTTTTTCGTATCATTTTTGCTACCTTCGGTTCCGTAACTCGCAAGCAAGGGTGTTTCAGATCTTTGTCTGTTGATTTCATGAATGTGTGACTTTTCCTTCTAAACGAACCGAAATTTCGTTGTATCTGCATTTTGGCCTAATCACGTGTTTGGCATTGTACTGAAATGGGATTTTGGGATTGTGTAGGGTTTTTCGTCTAGGGTTTCCAGTTTAGGTATTTTCTGCTAAACGTTTAGTTTCAATGACAATCCTTTGGCTTCCNGATGGTTGATTTCTTGTGTTCGATTTTGCTTTTGGTGGAGCTTGCTAGTAGTAGGAGATTAGTATTCCTTTTGACATGAGTTCTGGCTTGATCAAATCGATCATAGTCTATTATTGATTTGAGCTGCAATCATTTTGTTTACTGTTTTGATCAATTATTTTTTTCCAATTGCGTTTGATTTTTGTTCTGGCTCAATTGAGTCTGCCAAGAGTAATCATGGCTTCTCTTTGATGAGTTACAAAGCAAATTTGCTTTACTCTCTTAGATCAATGATTTTCCTTTTTGAGTCTCTTGTTCGATATTACCTTAGTTAGTTTATACATCAAATTTGGCCAGTGATCTTAGCAACTAGATTTGACTTTAAGTTTACGTGAGGTAATGAGTCTTAACGTTTTTCCCTTACAAGGATGGAGAATGCAACTCTAGAAGTGTTGACGGATCAAAAATCAGTCCTAAAGAACAATAGTTAACGAAGAACATAGGATTGGAAAAATCTCTGATACTTGTAATCATTATTCCCTTAATGACTCATAGTCATTATCTATAGACTAGAGGTTGTATGTGTGCATTGTATGGTGATTCCACACCAGTTTCTATAGCTTTACACAAAAGTCTTTATATGGAGTAACTATACATTTTCTTTTGTTTCCCAGGTTGGTCTTTTCTTGCTGATGATTTTCTTTTACTGCAATTATTGTAGAAGTCAATTTGTGGAACATGTGGAAATGAAGGATGGAAGGGACTACTTGTAACTTGCTCTAAATGCCGAATTGCCTGTGAACACTGGTGAGAAGTAAAGTCTGTCCTGAGTGTTGCCCTATATCTATCGTATTGGTTTTGTTTATGTGTTATATGGATCTTTTGATTGTCTTTAACTAAGTTTCTTTTGTTTATCTTTGTTTTCCAGTTATTGCATGCAGGAACATTCATTTGACTCCTCTATACATTTTGTCTGTGCTGATTGTTCGATGGCACCTGTTCAAAACAGCTTTACTTCAAGATCTATCAAAGCAGACCCTAGAAGGTCAAGGAATAAAGTTCGGGTTGAATCTTCAAATCCAGTTCCCAGATGGAAAAAAATTCCTGAAACATCAAAGTTGAAGTTGATATCACCGGAAGAAGCCATAAAACTTTCATGTGGAGGCAATAAATCAACTTTTAAAGTACCAAGACCTTTTCAACCTCGTTCTGCAGTGGGTTTAACTAAACAAACTGGTTGCTTTCCAAAAGTGAAGAGTCTCAATTCTGCAGTAGTTGGTCGCAAAATCAATCCAATCCTCTTTTCACCTAAAAAGGTCGAGCGTCCGAATACTTTGCAGATTCGTTCAGGAGTCATAAGACAAGCTTCAAAAGCACAAGCAGTAGTAGAAGGTACTCTTTCTAGCTTCCTTTTTTGAAAAATAAAATATGCTTTCTTTTTTAAGGCTTGAGATTCCAAAGTACGTTTCCTTTCTTAGAAATTAAGATCCCAGACTTCTTTCACTAGCTGGCTGAAAACATATAATGCTAAAATTTCTGTTGTTCCCTTCTTAAGGGTCTAAATGGAATGTTGGTGATGGAAATAAATATTATGGTTCAAAAGAGATTTGTCGAGCAATCTTATCAGAGAAATTGATGCAATTACTTCCATATCGACCAGCTTTGCACGCCACTTGGAAGTACGATTCTGATCACATCTAAACAATATGTCTTCTTGTGCCGCCAAATGTGTTTTATGCTTCAACCAAACCACTCTATATATTATCGGATGGGATATATTGTTCAAATTACCCTTTTATTTTCTTTTCTTCCGTTATATAGCCTTATCTACGTTCTGAAAAGGAAGTCTCCCTAATTTTTTAAGCATAAGGTTTTGTTACGTTATTGAAAAGCCTAGAACTAAAGATGTGCACATTTAATAACGTTCTCTTTTTGCCACTTCACCAGGGGACGCATTGTGGATTGTGCTACACCATCTGAGTTTCATGGCGAATTTTTGGCTCAACTGGCATCTGTAATCCATGGGAAGGCTTACAGACTCTCGAAGGAGATTCCTGTCTTACTCAAGGTCGAATTGGTTTCTGTAGGCTGTCTTATAAATGATTTGTTTGTGAACAGAAGCCCAGGGCTTTCCGATGTCGAGATGTACATTTTCCCATATGACAAGAACCCCAAAAGGTACTCAGCCGTGCTTCAATACAAATGACTGCTTTCTTATTTATTGTTATCACAAAACTTACGCTTCTTGCAGATTTGACGAGAAACGTGATCATCTCTTTGAGATTATGAAGACTCGCAATGCCATGATCAGAATCAACATCAAGGGCACACCATTGTTGATATTTTCCTCAAACCAATTGGACAAGGCCTCCCAGAGTAAGCTTTTAATGTATTGTTTCACAATTTTCATTGGCTTTAGGAATGCATAAAAAACCTGTCTTGTTTTTGTAGTGATCATCAAGATGCAGAAGAAAACAAATAACTTCCTTTGGGGGATATTTCTCCTTACGAGAAAGTCATTGGCACTACTTCCCGGGACTTCGAATCAAACTGCTTAACAATGTGATGAAGATGTGGTTGACCATGATCCTAAAGTAGGCGGCTGTTTCCTTCTTTTTTTAAATCAAAGACCCTTCAATTAGTATATTCATTTGGTTCGACAACATCATCATCATAGCTTTAGCAATGAGTCTCCAAGTGGTTGTTGTTACTGTTTGTATTGTGTTTTGCTTTTCTCTATATTGTCTCTGGTAAAATCAGCCCCAAATTCAGAATTTATCAACCATGGGAAGTCTGAGATGCAATTGCAGGGAGATTGCAGGGAGAGTGATTGCTGGATACTGTTGTCTCAAGAAATTTATTGCTCCGACTATTCTATGTTTTGTTGTAAACTGTAGAAGAGTTCATCACAGCACATTTTTTACTTTGACTTCTTATAAGTGTAGTAGTGACTTGTAGATTTTATGGGTATAATAAAAGGTTTTATTGTTTATATCTTTGATAACCTGTATATTAACGGTAAACGGTAGATTTTCTCAACATAGTTGAGAAATTTGAATTCTCCAAATAATGGAAAAAGAAAAATTAAAGTGAAACTTTACTGTTCAGGAGGCTATTAGCCAAGCCAATTACCATAACATTTTAAATAATCAACCTTTACATATACGAGTATCTGATATACAAACACAGAAAGTTCAATTTAGGGCTTTGTGGTTTTAAAAAGTGTTATACTTTGGAAATGACTTCTGCTTTGCGTGTTGTTAACGGATTTAAAATTCGCTTTCGGTATAAAAATAAAAGCAAGGGTCAAAGTTTAGTTTCCAGATTAATAAAAAAAAAGGAGCCTTGAAGTTTGTTTCAGCTATTTGGAGAGAAAAAAAAAACAGTTTCTTCGATTTCAAGAAAACGATCGAAAACCCTTGAAGATCATTTGATCGATAACAATGGACGAGAAAAGTGGATACGAAGCTGGATCAGAATTTTCACCAACTTCTTCAGTGACGAAATCTCCAAAGGCCACTTCTCCACAGGTCACTTCTGCAGACGCAACTTCTTCAAAGGCAATTGCTTCAGAGGCAAAATCTCCAAATGAACTTCTCCACAGGCCACTTCTGCAGATGCAACTTCTTCAAAGGAAATTGCTTCAGAGGCAACTTCTTCAGAGGGAACATCTTCAAAGAAAACTGCTTCAGAGGGAACTTCTTCAAAGACAACTGCTTCAAAGGAAATTGCTTCAGAGGCAAAATCTTCAAAGACAACTTCTTCAGGGGAAACTTCTTCAAAGGCAGCAACTGCTTCAGAGGGAACTTCTTCAAAGGCAACTTCTTCAGAGGAAACATCTTCAAAGAAAACTGCTTCAGAGGGAACTTCTTCGAAGGCAACTTCTTCAGAGGAAACTTCTTCAAAGGCAACAACTGCTTCAGAGGGAACCTCTTCAAAGCCAACTGCAAAGGCAAAAGGGGCAACTTCTTCAGAGAGGATTTCTTCACAGGAAACTTTTCATTCAGAGCCAACCGTTCCCTATAAGGTAAAACCTAAATGTCCAATTCTTGATCCGATCAATGAAAATTTACTTATGATTTTACGCCTCTCTTTCTACCGTTGTTGATTGTGACGTCTTTCTTTCTTTTCTTCAGTAGCCTAATTAGTTTCGTAATCATAAATTGTTAAAGTAAATTTTGAAATACGTTGATATAGAACAAGAAGCCTTGTGAGATTTCCGAAAGTGATGCAGATGAAGATTTGATAGTGACATGCTTTTCATGCGCAGACAAGACTAAACATATGTAAGACTAAAATTTCATATCCTTCACTCAATTAAGGATTGTTTACTGTTAACAATGATCTTAATCTCTTTTTCTTTTCTCTTTTGGTTGTATAAATGTTTCAGTGCGATGGATGAAACTTTTCCTATAATATGGACGTGTGACGAATGCCAACCACTAAGACATGACGAAGATTATGTTAAGAAAACTAATAGTGGTGTTGCTTCAACAACACCTACTGAGCAAGTTCTGAAAAACGAAGATCCTATTACTCACAGTGCTTCATCATCAAGAAGTCCTATCCTTAACATTGACGGCGATACTACTGGAGAAAGTGTTGCACCAACAAGAAGCGATGCTTCTGTTCAGAATCAACCTTCAGAATCAGATTTTACAAGTCCAGGTAACAACCCAATCATCTCTTTTAATTTCTTCAAGTATATGATTCAGTTTCTCTTCTCTGTTTTTATATAAAAATTGATGAACTTTTTTTAATCTTCATTCGATGAAGCTCCTTCTACTGTGCCCATGGAAGCTTCTTCTACTGTGCCTGCTTCTTCTTCTGTGCCCGTGGAAGCTACTTCTTCTCCAGCCAAGAAGGAGAAGCTACAACACTCTGATTCGTCATTTGATGTTTGAGAACTTTTCCAGAGAATTTGAGTAGCTTAAATGAATCGTTTATACAGACATCTTGAGTTAGGTTTGTTGAAAACAGTGTTTTTGTTTCCTTGAGTCACAAGTCATTTTTGACTTGCTAGTTTCGTACATTTTTCTTTCTTTGCTTGAATACCATTGCTACTTTGGAGCTATGACCATAGCAGCTTCTTCTTTTTTTTTGTTGTTTACAGCAAAATGATGTGTTAGATAAACAGTGTATTAACACATTTAGTTTTTTTTTTTTTTCTTCTGGCTCTGTTGACACATTTAGTTAATGAGAGAAGTATATGAAATATCCCATACTACCGGATTTATCTAGTATAATTTTAGTTTTCTTTTTTCTTTTATACTTTTTTTCTCTTAGGAATGGTCTTATGAAAAGGTTTTCATGTATTGATTTTTTAAAAAAGTTTATTGTCAACCAACTTTTCAACAAATTTTATTTATTTTTCTTCTTCAACAATTTTTTTTTAAGTCAACTGTTACTCAATTATGTGTTTTAAAAAATCATTACGAAATAATTAAAGATAGATGAATATAGTTGACATACTTATGAAAATAAACCATGTTGATCAAATGACATCTTTTGAACTAAAACAGTGGTTTTGATATTTCTTGTGAAAAAATACTAAGAAATATATAGGAATTTGGCTTATTAAGCATAAATTCTCTCATACCAAAAATAATAATAATAATAATAATAATAAATTTTTTTAATCTTAATAATAATAATAATCTTATTAGATTATGATTATGTATATAGATAATAGAGATATATATGGAGAAATATTTATTAGGACTAAAGATAAATACTTGATTGTTAAAAGATTGATATCGATTTTTATTTTCTGTTTATTTTCTAATTAAGATTTAAAGAACAATTTAGGGCTTTAGTTTTAAAAAGTGGTATACTTTGGAAATGACTTCTGGTTTGCGTGCTTTTAAAAAAATATATTTTAGCTTTAGAGAGAAATAATAGTTTCTTCGATTTCAAGAAAAACGATCGAAAATCCATTGAAGATCCTTTGATCGATAACAATGGCCGACGAAACTCAATACAAGACTGAATCAGATAGTTCTTCACCACCTTCTTCGAAGGCAATTGCTTCAGAGCCAACTTCTTCAAAGGCAATTGCTTCAGAGCCAACTTCTTCAAAGCCAACTTCTTCAGAGGTAAAACCTAAAAGTTCAATTCGTGATCCGATCAATGAGAAATTACTTACGATAATCGCCTCTCTCTTTCTTCCATTGTTGATCGTGACGTCTTTCTTTCTTCTCTTCAGTAGTAGCATAATTAGTTTCATAATCATAAAATTTTGAATATAGAAAAAGAGGCCTCGTGAGATTCAGGGAAGTGATGCAAGTGAAGTTTTGATATTGACATGTACATGCGGAAAAACGAAACAACATGTGTAAGACTAAATTTTCATCTCCTTCACTCAATATATTAACGATGATTTACTGTTAAGAATGATCTTAATCTCTTTTTTCTTTTCTTTTTCTGGTTTGTATAAATGTGGAATCAGTCCTTGCACGAATGTGGCGAAAGAAATATTTCCTCCAATATGGACGTGTGAAGAATGCCTTAAATCACTAAGCAATAACGAAGATTCTGTTGAACAAACTGTTTCACCAACGAGAAGCGATTCTTCTGTTCAGAATCAACCTTCAAAATCAGGTATCAAAACCTAATCATCTCTCTTAATTGCTTCCAAGAATTTGATTCAGTTTCTCTTCTCTGCTTTTATATGAAGAAAGTGATGTAGTCTTTTAAAATCTTTATTCGATGAAGCTTCTCCTTCTGTGCCCATGGCCATGGATATATCTCCAGCTAAGAAGCAGAAGAAGCTACAAGACTCTGATTAATTCGTCATTTGAAGATTGAGAGCTTTTCCAGAGAAGTTTGAGTAGCTTATACACACATCTTGAATTAGGTTTGTTGAAAATAGTTTATCTGTTTCCTTGAGTCACAAGTCATTTGGATTGATCATCGTCATTTTTGACTTGCCAGTTTCCTACATTTTTCTTTCTTTGCTACTCTGGTGGTGCTATGACCATAGCTTCTTCCTTATTTCTTCTTTACAACAAATTGATGTGTTAGATAACACTTTATTGATACATTTAGATATTTTTTTCTTGGCTCTATTGACACACTTAGTTAATGAGAAAATTTTATGAAATATACGATACTACCAGAGTTATCTAGTATAATTTTAGGTTTTTTTCTTCCTTTTATAGTTTTTTTTTTCTTAGGACTGGTCCATTTAAATTGTCTTCTTATGAAAAGGTTTTCATGTATTAATTACGAAATAATTAAAAGATAGAGGAATATAATTGACATACTTATGAAGATAAACCCTGTCGATCAAATGACATATTTTGAACTAAAACAGTGGATTTGATATTTCTTGTGAAAAAAATATTTTAGAAATATAGGAATTTGGCTTATTAAGCATAAAATAAATAATCTTATCGCATGTTTTTTTATTTTGGGCAAACCCAAATAACATTACCTACTTATACAGATATACTACATATTTATATTTTAATGGAAAAATGATAGAAGCTTTAGAAGCATAAAAATCAATTTTTAAAGAAATATCGTTACAAGAGTAATAAGTAAAATATATATATATATATATATATATAGTTACAAAAAAAAAAAAGAGGGGAAATTTGGTGAGTATCTAGACATTATATATATAAAAATAGACTATATCTCTCCATAGTTTGACATGTGGCAGTTCTTTTCCATGATGACAGCTCAGCTCCCTCTCTTCCTCAAGAACCAATCAAAAAACTTCATCAATACATGTCATCACGAATTAAGAACCATCGCTTCTTCCACTTCTTTGTTCAAATTATGTGTCTCTTCCTTTCTTTTTTTTTTGTAACTCACGAGTTATCGAACCTTATGGGAGAGGTCTGCACTATTTTTCTGGAGGTGGTGCAGCCCATGGATAGACTCTCACATCTAGGTATTCAAATGGACCGAAAGAATGAGCTCATATCCATGTATGGGGGACTAGGAAATGTGACTTAGTTTCGCATAGTAAAGGAATCGAACCTGCGAACTCTTTGAAGTCCCAGACCCGTTCCCTACCACTTGACCACAAGCTCCTTGTCAAGTGTTCTTTCCTTCAATGTCTCCTCTCCCATTATGATAGAAACAATTCCCAGTGAAATCTTCCCTATGATCAAAGGGCCAGTTTTTTAAAAAATTCCACAAATGAAATCTTTCCTACGATCAAAGAGTCAGAAATTCACAGAAATTCTTATCATTTTTCGTGTATAGTGTAGGAGCAATTCGAGAAAATACTTAACACAAATGCTTGAGGGGGTTTGGAGGTACTATATCCTCGATATATGGCAAAAATGTTGGTTTCTGCTTTTTGTTTTCTTTCTTCATACTTTCACCTATAATGAAGCAGTTGATGAAAACTACAGGGTCCTCAAAGATAAAGGAGTTTTCATCAATATTATAAATATAGCTATATTCTAGTAAGATCTTCTAATCGGGTTTATAATTGTGTTTCTGTTAGTTTAATACTCTACATGTTGAATTTAAATTGGTCATTTGCAGATAACATATGGAGCTCCGAATTACAGTCTTCGGCTGTTTAAAGAGTCATGTTCTTGGTCAGCAAAACTCCATGTTATAGGTCAGCTCTCTGTTACAATTAAACTTGCTCTTAGGTTAACCTGCCCCTCTTAATATTTGTGGACAAAAGTTCCTTAAAAAACTTACATCTCTAAGGGAGAAGATGAGGCGTTGTGACATTTGGCTAGAAGGATTTATCATAGTTAGTATACAATGCATTTACAATTATATTATTTAACTTCAAACTAATGTTCACAATCTGAAAAGGAATCTGTTTTCACATAACTCTAACCCCACATTCTTAACCTCTAACCCAACATTCTTAACCTTGCTTCTACCACATATGTTGTTCACTTGTTAAAGATAATGTTGGATGGAAATATAACTAATTACAAGCCAAACTACTTATAATGCGCTCTTCCCACTTATTTTATTAGTGAGGTACATTTAAGCGTTTAGTTTTTAAACAGGCAAATGTATAGATACTGTGAATTTCTTAAATAAGAGAGGACGATGGACTAATTTTAGAAGTTTTTCCATCATTTCAAAACTCTTACAGTTTTTACACTCTCAAATCAAATATTCTGAAAATAACACCGCAGCGTAGCACGAGTATTAGCCTAATAACTATTAAATATAGAGGGCTTGAGCAAACGTCATATTAATTACAATTTACAAATATTCACATAATCACATCACAACCAGAAAAACTGAAGTTGTGTGAAAGGAAACAAAAATCGTTTCCGTATATAAAGAAGGAAAAATCAATTTGCCAGTTTTGTACATTTTTCTTTCTTTGCTTTATCATTGCTACTCTGGAGCTATGACCATACCCTCTTCGTCTCTCTCGTTGTTTACAACAAACTAGGTGACTTTCTCGTACATGCGTGCAGACATATATATTTTATAAATTAATAATCTATTTTTAATAACTGATATTAGACAAAAACACTAAAGATAAAATCAAATTGATACGTGAAAAATAAAATTTTCATAAACAAAATTTTTAAACATAAATTATAATATTTTCTTTCATTAATATCACATTTGACAAATCATATTATACATGAAAATGTTATAGAAACTTTTTCAAAATATTAAAAATATTAGTGGTGTAGTTAGTTGACAATTTACATGAATTTTTACAATTATTTTTTATTTTTAATAACATGTGAATTTAAATATTTTTTAAAAATTATATTGATTTTAGTTTTTTTAAGCATATGAGTTCAAGATAGAAATATAGACAAACATTTTACTATTTTGTAGATTATTTTTATAAAAATAATAAACACATAGAAATAAGGGTTCTCTAGAAATAATGTCTTATGTAATATGTTGTTAATATTTTTGTATACAAATTTTTTTTGAAACTTTTATTTTATATAACATGAATTTATTTTTGTATAAAGATATGATATGTAATAACAAAAAAATAGCATAATATTGTCAACCAAAACAAATAGCAGCATAATATATAAAGTAATACAAATTCACATATATAATAATAGAGAAGGAAAAATGTGAATTTAATCTTGTATACCGAAAATGGTTGATTAAACTTTAAACTTTAGATATGGTTGAATTTGAGCTCATTTTTGAAAGAAAAGAGCAAATCAAGCTTATGGATTCTTCATAACGAAGATAAGAAGTGAATAAAACTTCCACTTTCCAATTTAGCTTTCGATTTGAGAGTCTCCATTTTTGCTAAAAGTTAAATTAGCTTAATCAACGCAAAGTTGATGATATTTTTCAGAAGTCAACAAAAAATTGAAGGTTTAATCAACCACATCCAAAGTTCAAGTTTTAATTAACCATTTTCGGTAAATAAAAAGTTAAATTGACATTTTTCCCGATTTAAAATACATCATAAATATATTTTAAGTTTTTTATTTCCAAAATATATTTTACAGCAAAATTAATTTCATGTTCTTAAATAAAGCTAATTTTTTTTAAAAAAGTTTTAAAGAATAAAAATTAAACTAAATATGAATTAAATCTCATTATAATTCAAAATAGTATTAAATCAAAGCAAATTTAATCTTATCTATTTTTGGGATTTTTTGGATAATTTTAAAACTTAAGTGATAATTATATTTTTTGTAAACAATTTTTTAAAAAAAATATTAAATAAAAATGAATTTATTTTAGAATAATGTAAAATTTTATATGAATGGCATATTTGTAATCAACCACGTTAAAATTAAATATGGTGTTGACACATAAGCTTGTTTTCAAAAATCACTTCTTTAATTATATATAAGATTGTTTTACTTTTCCTTTCGTATGACTTATTTTTTAATTATTTTTATGTTTGGAAATTATATAATTTTTTTAAAATTTTTAAATCGATAATAACTTCCATCATGTATATTAATCAACTCTAATCTTTAAATTGATAATAACTAAGGTGTAGATACATTCAATAATAGTTTTTTTTTACTAACCTCTTCGTCGAGCAAAACCATTTCAATTGATTTGAAAGTTCTCCATACTCTTATAATTTTCACCCTATTTTTGTATCAATCTAATATTTGATTGATTTCTCAGATGAAAACAGATGGAGTAGTTAAGTTTTTCATGATCAACATGGTAAAAGAGAAAGAAATAAACAAAGCTTTGTGACGAATAATTGAAAATTTAATGAATGTTTATGGTGAATAAGAGTTTATGATGGATTGACAATTGATCATTTATGCTTTATATAGAAGGAAACAATAATATTCAAATAGGAATAGGATTTATCAAAGATTATGATAATATTCAAATAGGAATAGGATTTATCAAAAAAAAAAAAAAACTTAAGTAAAAAAAATAACTATATGGATTTATGAAATTTATTTTTTATATAGAAATTTTAGTATTAATTACAAATTTCAAGTGTAATTATCTATATTACCAAAAGAAATAAGTTATTGAAAAAAATAATATTCAAATAGGAATAGGATTTATCAAAGATTATGATAATATTCAAATAGGAATAGGATTTATCAAAAAAAAAAAAAAACTTAAGTAAAAAAAATAACTATATGGATTTATGAAATTTATTTTTTATATAGAAATTTTAGTATTAATTACAAATTTCAAGTGTAATTATCTATATTACCAAAAGAAATAAGTTATTGAAAAAAATAATATTCAAATAGGAATAGGATTTATCAAAGATTATGATAATATTCAAATAGGAATAGAATTTATCAAAGATAAAAATAATCTTATGTAAAAATAATAATTATATGGATTTCAAAAATTTAATTTTTAATCTAAATTTCAATATTAATTACGAATTCTAAGTGTAATTATATATATAACAAAAAATTGAACGTGGTGTTGACTCGTAAGCTTTTTGACAAAAATCATTTCGCAAATAATATATAAGATTGATGTGTTAGATAATCACTTTATTGACACATTTAGATATTTTTTTGTCGCTCTATTGACACATTTTAGTTAATGAGAAAATTTTATGAAATATATGATACTACCAGAGTTATATATATAACTAGATAAGAACTCGTGCATCGCACGAGTTTTCTTGCTCTTAAAAATTTTGTTTTCAAATTTTTGTATTTATTGTATCTTCGTTTTTTGAATCATAAAGCAGACATTCTTATCCGATGTGCAAGAAACTCTTCTTTATATAATATGATTTATTTTTAATTTTTTAATATATCATCAAAATTTTTATGATCGTTAGATTTGACCCTTGGAAGAATCCAATTAATTAGTAACTTTGATAAACTTTACTTTATATAATAAGATATTACATGCTGAAAACTGACTAATCTCTATGTATATAATTATCTATATATAATATTTTATTTTTTAAGTAAGATAATTGTAATTATTTTATTGAATTTTGTTTTCTTTTTAGAATATTAACAACATTATTATTTTTAGATTATGATATAATTAATTATTTATTATTCATTTTTATGTTATGATTCGGTTCCTTCATATAATAGGATTTCAAATAGATATAAATATTTTGTGTCATAGTTATGATTATCTTCTTTTTTTATTTTTTATTTTTAAAATATATCACCAAAATTTTTATGATCATTGGATTTGACATGTGGAAGAATCATGTTAAATACTAACTTTGAGAAATTCTTCTTTATATAATAAGATTCAATTCCTTCATATAATAGGATCTCAAATAGATAATAAGTATTTTGTTATATAGTTAAGATTATCTTCTTTTTTTATAATTGTTTTAAATATATCACCAAAAATTTTCTGATCGTTGGATTGGACATGTGGAAGAATCCTGTTAATTACTAACTTTGAGAAACTTTTCTTTATATGATAATATTGTTTTAAATATATCACCAAAAATTTTATGATCGTTGGATTAGATATGTGGAAGAATCCAGTTAATTACTAACTTTGAGAAACCCTTCTTTGTATAATAAAATTTTTTTGAAATATATCACCGAAAATTTATTGATCGTCTGATTTGACACGTGAAAGAATCATGTTAAATATTAACTTTGAGAAACCCTGTTTTATAGAATTAGATTCAATTCCTTCATATAATAGGATTTCAAATAGATAATAAATATTTTGTGATATAGTTATGATTATCTTTTTTTTAATTGTTTTAAATATATCGCCGAAAATCTTATGATCGTTGGATTTGATATGTAGAAGAATCATGTTAATTACTAACTTTGAGAAACCATTCTTTATATAATAAAATCTTTGTATTTTTGTTCTTTTATACTTATTCTTTCTCAAGACTAGTCTATTTAAATTGCCTTTTTTTTTTCTTTTGTCAACCTTATTCTTGTAATTGGAACGATAAGGTATAATCCATAGCCAAAGCTCGGAGAATAACCAAACTCTGATACCTAAGAAAAGTTAAAATAACTTATGCCATTGAGCCACAGGTACTCGGCAAATTATATTCTTATGAAAAGGTTTTCATGTATTAATTACCATCTTTAAAAAAAGTTTATTGTCAACAACTTTTCAACATAATTTTTAAGTCAACTGTTACTCAATTGTGTGGTTTAAAAAATAGTTACGAAATCATTAAAAGATAGATGAATAAAATTGACATGTTTATGAAAATAAACCATGTTGATCAAATGACATCGTTTGAACTAAAACAGTGGTTTTGATATTTCTTGTGAAAAAATATTAAGAAAAATATAGGAATTTGGCTTGTTAAGCATAAAATAAATAATCTTATTGAATGTTTTTTATTTTTATTTTTGGTAAACCCAAATACTAACATTACCTACTTATACAGTTATACTACATACTTAGATTTCAATGGAAAAATACTTAAAGAGGAGAAATTCAGAAGTATAAAAATCAATATTTAAATACATATCTACAAATTATAATACGTTTTCCCTGTGAAAGGGCTTAGTCCTCTCTTTGTGATTCAGAGGCTTTGCCTTGAGATCGATTGAGATGTGGTTTTGAAATATTGCCTTTTCCTGCTAGGCATATTTCCTTCTTTATTGATTCTCTTTCTGTTTATGGTGGATACCTTTCATATCTTGTTTCTTAAGCAATTAATTCTTCCAAGAACCCTAGAATTCGAAGTGAGATTCACGCCCTTGGTGCTGTGTGACTTTGATTTTCTGGCCTTCCACTCGATTTCAGTGGTGTTTTCTCTCAAGTTTTCTGAAATACTTAGGTGCTCCTTTTGGTCTTGTGCCGCTAGTAACCTGTCTCTCTTCACGCTCTCGTCGGAGTTGGAATGGATTCTGGTCTTGACAAAGCTTTGCAAGACATGTCTTTGGAGAAGGAACCTCCTATTAAGCTCCGTTGTAAGCCAAAAACCATTGTTGCAGAAAGGATTCGCTGCAGCATTCTGGGCCGTTTACTAAATCCTGCCTTTCAGAGAATGGCGAACTTTTTTCATGATATGCCTCGCATGTGGAGAGTACATGGTCGTTGTAGAGGTGTTGCCTTGACACATGAACGTTTTCAGTTTATATTTGACAACGAGAATGATCTCCAATATGTTCTTTCGGCTGGTGCTTGGACATATGAAGATTGGGGAATTGTTATTGAGAAGTGGACTGATAATCAACCTGCTGATTATCTCCAAAAGATCCCAGTCTGGATTCGAATGCGAAATATGATGAAGATGTGATCAAGGAAATTGCAGGTTATACCGGTGAGTTTTTGGAGCTGGCTTTCGATCCCTTAAAATCACAGAGCAAAGGGTTTATAAGAGCAAGGATTGTGATCGATGTCAACCAGCCTTTAAGGCACTCTCGTGAGTTTGAATTGGACATTGGGGAAGTAGTCAACATCTCCTTTGAATATGAACAACTCAGGAAGCGATGATATAGTTGTCAACGCTTAACACATGACAAAACTCGATGTATGTTTTCTTCCCATATCCGGCATCGTGATGCTACGGTTGGGGAAGAACCTCAGAAGACAATGACAAGGCGGGAACTTGACAAAAACGATATATTGCGTGGAGTTATTACTGCTGGAGATGTTTTTGATCAAGAAACAGGACAACAACTAATTAACGAAGACGTGTTAAATGTTATGTGTAATTACCTATCGGTTCAAGATCTAGATGAGAAGAAGGCTCGGATGATTAGAGTAAGGAATCATGTATGGGGTCTAGATAAAGACTTAAGTGCGCGTTTCATCATCTTTGGTACCCAGGGACCGGAAGGGGTTACGACAGACCTTAACAAAGGTAAGAGTGTAGTGTATGATTTTCCACAGACCGATGAAGGGGAAGTTCCTATGAGATATGGGTCTATATAGACAATCCTCTTCAAATACTGCCTTGTCTCTGGGACAAAAAACAGGGTCGTCCACTAATCAGAAGAATGCAAAGTTGATGGCAGCTTCCTTTAAAGCTATACAAACGGCCACTGTTAATGGTAAACCTCCACTGGCTCTTACGTTCCATTCGGGGGGAGGGGGGGGGGGGNCGTGGGGGGGGGGGGGGGGGGGGGAAATAACTCTACGGTGTTCCGAACAGGCTATGCTGGGGCTGGTCAATCCGGAGTTGTGACCAAAAACAACCGTTTTAGGAAGAGGCCTAGTAAGTGGAAGCAGCAGGAAGCTCGTCACTCTGGAGCTTTGTTGTACCATGAGAAGAAGCCGGTCCACAAAGACGATAATACAGCTCCAAAGAGGAAACCTGCTGCGAATTTGGATAATGAGGTTTCACCTAAAGGTGTCAAACGCACTAACATAGAGGCGGTTCCGCAGGAGGAACTGCCAGAAGAGCAATGAGGCGGTTCCGCAGGTGACCTGACAATTCATCATTTGCGGGAATTGAGACGTTCTTGGTTTCCTGATTTTCAATTCCTCCTAGAGACTAAAAACTCTAGAAATTTTATGTTGAACTTTCAGCAATCATTGGAGTATACGCATTCTTCTATAGTATATCTGGAAGGTCTAAGTGGTGATTTATCTCTTTTTCGGAAAAGTTCATTTCAAGTTGATGTACTACAAGCTAATAAAAGAATTATTGTTATTAAGATTACAGTGGGCTCGTCTTTTTTCTTCATCTCTTTCATATATGGAGACCTTGTATGCCAAAGAAGACAAGATGTTTGGGATTCTATAATTGACATTGGTTTTGGAAGATCAGAGGCTTGGCTAGTGATCAGGGACCTTAATGAGCTATGTGATAATAGCGAAAAATTAGGTGGCCCTCCCAGACCTGAATCCTCTTTCTATGACTTTAGAAACCTAATGTCGAGTTGTTGTCTAAAGGAAGTAGTTACTTCCAGTAATAAGTTTTCTTGGGCTGGAATGCGTAATGGCATCTAATGAGTGCAACTCCAAGAAAGGTATTGAAAAGTTTAAAGCTATTCTTGATTTGGAGAGCAGCAAGTCAAACCCAAGTATGCAGGCTCTTCGAGAAAATAGAGTTAAACTCTCTCAAGCGTATAGAGATGAAGAAAGTTATTGGAAACAAAAAAGTAGAGAGTCTTGGTTGATTGAAGGAGAACGTAACTCTAAATTTTTCCATCGCAGTGTCAAAGGGCGTCGTTACCAAAACAATATAACAGCTCTTGTGGATTCGGAGGGTTGGGGAACATTTTAATGAAGGCTCCAAAGGTAGTATTGGTGTGGAATACTTTAGCAATCTGTTCCGAACTGCCCACCCATCACAAATCTCCGAGTTGTTAGAAGGATTATCACCGCGGGTTGCTCCTGATATGAATAGAGAATTGATCAAGATGGTTACTGATGAGGAGATTAAGAGTGTTGCTTTTGGTGTGAAGGGCAATAAGGCTCCTAGAGCTGATGGGATGACCGGTTTTTTCTTCTAATCTCATTGGGACATTGTTGGGCAGCAGGTTATTGATGAGGTCAAAAGCTTTTTCGTGACTGGTTCACTTCCTTCGGGCTGGAATTTCACGCAGATTTGTTTAATCCCAAAGTGTGCTAATCCCACGAAGATGATTGATCTCTGGCCTATTAGTTTGTGCTCCGTCTATTATAAAATTATCTCCAGAATTCTAATCAAAAGGCTTAAGAAGTAGCTTCCTGAGATTGTTTCAGAGACTCAAGGTGCATTTGTATCAGGTAGGCTTATCTCCGATAACATCCTAGTAGCACATGAGATGATACATGGTCTTAAAACGAACCCACGGTAATGAATTCATGGCAGTTAAGACAGACATATCTAAAGCGGATGATCGGGTGGAATGGAATTTCCTCGAAGAGTTGTTTTTGAAGTTGGGTTTAGACAAGGTTTGGGTGGATTGGATAATGGAATACGTTCGTATTGTTACTTATACGATCCTGATGAATGGTAAGGATTTTGGTTTTATTAAGCTTGAGAGGGGTATTCGACAAGGAGATCTCCTTTCTCCCTTCTTGTTCATCTTATGTGATGAAATTTTAGTGCATGTTATGAAAAGATCGGAAGTGGTTGGTGCTCTCTCAGGCATTCGATTGACGAAGCATAGTCCATCGGTTCAGCACCTCTTATTTGTCGACGATAGTTTATTCTTATGTCGTGCAAATTTTAAAGAAGGTATGGAATTATTGAGATGTTTAAAACTTTATGAGGCTGCTTCTGGTCAAATAATCAATTTTCAAAAATCTGCAATAACATTTGGTGATAAATTGGACCCTATTATGCGACGTATTCTGGGACTATGCATGGGTATTACGGTTGAAGGTGGTACTGGAAAGTACCTCGGGCTCCCTGAATGTCTAAATGGGTCTAAGAAAGAGCTACTGGCCTTTATTACCGAGAGATTACAATCCAGAGTCAAGGGATGGCACACTAAACGTTTGTCTCTTATTGGCAAAGAAACTTTGATTAAATCAGTTGGTTGTGCCCTTCCGGTGTATGCTATGTTCTGTTTTAAGTTAACAAAGTTTCAATGTCAAAAACTTACAAGTGCCTTATCTAGTTTTTGGTGGAATAACTCGAGTGAAAAAATAAGATTCATTGGGTATCTTGGCAGCACTTATGTAAGTCTAAGAGTGAATGTGGTATTGGTTTTCGAGAGATAGAAGAATTTAATCAATCCTTGCTTGCAAACAAGAGCTGGCGGCTTCTTTCAGAAAGTATTCTCTGCTTGCCCGAGTTTATAAAGGCTGTTACTTCCCATCAAAGGATTTCATAGAAGCGGGGGTAGGATATCGTCCTTCGTATGCTTGGAGAAGCATCCTCTTTGGATGTTCACTTTTGGAGAAAGGGTTAATGAAATCTATAGGTGATGGGTGTAATACTGCAGTTTGGTTAGACAAGTGGATTCTTGATAATATACCACGTCGACCTGTTAACTCTGCTCCTATTGCTGATATGAATATGAAAGTTTCTAAGTTGATACTATCACAAGGTTCATGGAATATGGATAAACTGCAGCAACTTTTTCCAGCGGAGGAAATCACTCGCATTTGTGCCTCTCCCCTGGATGTCTCGCTATATTATGAATGGTTTTGGCCCTTCACTCGTGATGGTAGATATGTTGGGAATCAATTCAAACGCAGTAACCAAAAGCAAAGAAAGTAAAGTAAGAATCGAGACAAAAGACACATAGATTTTTACGTGGTTCGATCGTAACTGATCTACGTCCACGGCCACACTAGCGCAATTCACTTCTCGGATGGTTTTTAGGGTTTACAATTACATTCGAATATATAGAAGAATAGAGATTGGGCCACAAGGCTCATACAAAACTGAAAGCCCAAAAAACGATTTTGTTTCCACAAGGGGTTCCTAGCAAATCAGTCTCCACAACTTAACAATCTCCCACTTGGAGGCTGATCA
>OVAX01001663.1:0-40903 GCA_900406405.1 Lepidium africanum | reverse complement strand
TTAAAAAAATAATAAAACCTAATTAGATACGTTGGGTATCTCTGCGTTGTTGATGCTCTAAGGGTTTAGGAAGTGTCATATATGGAAAGTCTGAATCCGAGCCAGATCATGCAAACCAAAGCCGATCATCATACATACTACGATTCTACTTGCAATTCGAAACACCAAACCTTTACATAGGTCGATAAAATTAGCCCAACCAAAACGAAAGACACAATAATGCAACAAAAATACGAGGCATTTAGATACGTTGAGACTCTTTTATGCTCTCCTCTTCCTTAGTAATCTTCCGGATGATCTCTTTGTGGCTCCTGAGCTGATTTCCTTGCAATTATCTTCCCTTTGCATATCCGTGCTTGTAAGAATTGCGTTCTCATCTCCTCTAAACACGTAGATCTGCAGCAGTACATAATTTTGTGATATGTTTGTAATCAACTTGTCAAATCCAACCACATGATTCTGGTTCAACAGTCACACATACATACCTTAAACCTCTTTGGTTCGACCAGCTCGAAGAGTAGAGCATCACCATCATTCAATTTATGATCAAGCGAAAACTTTCTCCAACCACCGCTAATTCCAACTCTTTTCCCGATATACACTGCGTCATAATCATGGCCGTTTTCATCCTCTAGTACTATGTCCACAGTTTCCTCAGAAAAATTGTCCACGCAGAATCTTGAAGGAAGACCCTTTGAATTTGCAAACCCATGAAAGTCATAAAAGGTAACACGAAACCATAGAAGAGTGTGGGTAGTGTGTGCACAAACAAGACGTACCAGCCAAAAACAACTGTAAACATGGGAGCGAACCATAGATTTAACAAAGGAAGGGTGTGAAGATCCGAGGCGGCTTTGGAATTCTTCTGCAGCTTTAACTGCCCTAACCCTTTCTTCATAAGATGCAATCTTGCACTCATGTAGAGGGCGGACAATATAACTGAGAAACTTGAACTACCTGAATCAGATTTAAGGACAGTTTTTTCTAACTGCAAAGGTTGTGCACGAGACACTTTACCTAGCCCATGACGAGTTATGCCGCGATTTTCTCAGAGTCAAGTTATGATCAGTGTCGACGNCGATTTTCTCAGAGTCAAGTTATGATCAGTGTCGACGTCCACCTGGAAGGTAGAGGGTATTAGGAGATTGCTCTCAGCGAAAATCGACAAAAAAAAAAATCAAGAGTAAGCTGGGATATTACATCATCGCGATAGGAAGAGATTAGGGTGCGAACACGAGAAGAGCGTCTTGGTTCAGCAGAAGCAGAGACGGGTTTACGGCTGGGTCTGTGAATACGCTGCTGAGGAAACGGAAAGTGAGTCAAAGCTGCAAAATTGGTCAAGGGATGGAACCACAAATGGGGAAAAGATTATCAGAGACCTGAGGCGTCTTCTTAGAAATCTTAGTCAGTGTCTTTGAAATCTTGGAGATTCCTAAATCCTGAGATTCGATACTTGAAATTATTAAACACACTGAATCACATAAGGAACAAGTTAATAAGGAAGAGAAACCTGAAATCTCTTGTGATTCTCTTCAAGACGGAGCTTTCGAGCTTCCTCATACGCCATGACCAGGAAGTGAAATGGCGTTTCGTTTGAAATTTGAAATATTGTTCTTTTAATTATTATTAATAATAAGTTGGGCCAATTTGGGCTTTCTGAAATATAAATCAATCCCAAATCCATACAAACTTGTGCAAAAAATACAGTATATCATTTCACCATTCTGCCTTTTGTTTTGTGTCCTTCTGTTGTGGAACCTACTAAGTATTAACTACATCTGCTCCATACTTTATCAATGAGATTAAATATAGATTTTACATTTCTGGCTATGGAATTATATATATAAAAGAAGGTTTTGGTTCTCTCTATAGGTGAAGCCACATCAACAAAAAAAAATTTAAATCAACAACCAATCAAATAATTAAATGAAGCCACATCAGCAATTTTCTTTACTCAAATATCCAATGAAATCTTAACGTAAAACATATCATCAGCCAAAACATCACACGTCTATTGAAAATAAATAATCACTAAGACGAAAAACTTTTTGTTCTTTGTCTTCAACGTGTGTTTAATTACTAATTTAAATAATAATAGCTTGGTAAAAACGATGAAGATGAAAGATCTTTCATTCTCTCCGTCTTCCACGCATGTTTATACTAATCTAAATAACAATAGCTTGGCAAAAACACAGATTTGGTTTCATGTTTCCAATCTTCTATTGTTGTAGAAAATGTCGAATGTGCAAATTGTTGATCCTGATATTTTATAACAAACATCATTTCTTAGTCAGTGTTCCTCCGTGTTTCGCCACCGCATCATCTTCCATGCAAGTTATCATCATCTCACTCTGAAATCGTTGGTGTCTCTCCTTGCTTCACTCTGCAATTGTCTCCCTCCGCTTATTCATTAAGCTCAATTCCATTCGGTAATCTTGCTCTCCCTCTTTCTCTCTTCATGAATTTGTATCTCTTATTTAATTCTTTAGTGGTGTTAATTTTTGGGTTACATTGTATTGTGGTAAAGGTGACCGCAAAACAGCAAATTTCAATCACTCTTTAGGGAATGTAAGTTTCAAGGTAGAAGATGCCATACCCGCTGTTGTAGACACAGTCTCAATGGAGTTTATTAACTATGGTAATGCTGAATTGCATAGATAATTATGATTTACTGTTAACAAAAGATTTAGATATCAATTCATGAATTTTTTAATTATATATTTTTGCTAGATCAGATGCACCAATGAAGTTAAAAGAAGAAATTCATAGACTTTATGAGGACAATACATAGAGAACTAAGAAATAAGGTGCAATACCATTTTGGTTTAACTTTTTAAGCAATTGAAAAGTGAAAGCTCCAAAGCATCATGGGGTGTTATACTCTGTTTTTAACGTGAAGAAAGTAGAAAAAAAAATGACTCCCATATATTTTCTTCGGTAATCATATATGCCAATTATTTAGTTTTTTCCAGGTTATATTTGGAAATGAATTAAGCCTCAAAATATGAGTATTGTTAGATTGGCAGAAAGTTCTAGAAAAATTTCAAGGCGACCCTCAAAGGGGAAGTGATCACAGCCAAAAGAAACACAATAAGGATCACATTAAAGAGACAACGAATAAGGAGATCAACTAAGCATCAAAAGAAAATTACATTCATATGAGGGCGAGAAGAGGTCAAGCCACTAAAATTATTTACAGTCTCGTAGAGAGGGTAACGACTCTTTCTCTGATATCTCAAATTCTCAATTATGAGAATTTAGTCTTTGTTTTCTGCCAAATACGGGTTATGAGAGATTAGCTATAATAGTTTTTTTGAGAGGTTCACATTTTTTAAACTATTGTGTTTGCAGAGACATGTGAAAATGTCACCTTCAATTTTGTTGCTATCTAAGCTAAGGTACACTCTGTTTTGACTCCTACCAATCATATCCCCACTTGTTTCGTATATATAGGGTCGTGTGTTGATCTTTAATCCTATTTATGATTAACTTTTGATTTCTGTAAGAAAAAAACTAATTTGCTTCTGTATATGATGAGTTTAATTGCAAACAGATTGGAAGTTGGACAAAGATTGGGATGTGATTTAAGGGGGATGGTTTTCTTGCTACTAGAAAAAGGTTTGGAAGCATACAACGACTGAGGATGATGAAGAAGATCAATATGAAGTAGAAGATAGGAGCGAAAAAAATCTCTTGTAACAAGAGTCAAGGAAGCTATGATGGAGGAATATTACAAGCTAAACCATGAGGATAAAATTAGAGATTTGAAATATGCAAAAGTATAACCACAAAAATATGAACTTGGTATAGAAGAGATACTCGGCTCTAACGACATAGAACCGAACCAGTACTTGCCATTGAAGAAGATGACTCCTTATATAGAAAAAGATTAGGAGGTGAATCAGCATATAAGGTTAGAGAGCAGGAACTTAAGATCAAGGAAATATTGGACAATGAGAAGAGTAGCAAGCAAGACGAAGACCATGGTTGTTGTGAGCATGTGAAAAAACCAACACAGAAAATGGATCAGGCATAACAATAGTGGAGTAAGGAAACTGATGCACCATTATCTTTCTGTTTAAAGTTTTAATTTTATATATTATCAGCTTTTATACTTCAACTCTTTATTTCTCTCAAGTAAATGAGATCATGAAGAGCTTTAGCTTTTACATTTCATTTCTATAGTAACTTTTTTGAATTACTTGATACTTCAATTCCATTTCGAATATTTTTGTTTAGTTTAAATGTATCTTATTTTTATTTTATTTTGAATGTTTACAATTTCTTAGAATTCATATAGTAACATACGTAAACCATGCAAAACTAATCAGTTTAATATGATAACGACTTTAGATATATAATTTGTCTCCATTAATATACAATATATATATATCTGTTTAATATACAGTAAACCATGCAAAACTATTTTGTAATATACAGTATATATATATATATATATATCTATTTAATATAATCAATTAAAAAAATTTATTTAAGACTGGAATGCAAAACTTGATGGTTTCAATTATTAGTTCATAACTTCAAGTAGAAAATCGATATATTCATTAATATAATATAATATATATATAATTCTTATAATGAATTCTTACAAAAACAAATTAACATTAAAACCGAACGTAGCGCGGGTAACCCCTAGTTTACTCCAATTTGACAGCTGCATCAAGCATATCCACGCTGCTGTTTTGTTGTGTCCATAGCTGGGAGTATCTTCCTGCCTTCCCCAACAGCACATCGTGGGGGCCTTGTTCCACCACCCTCCCGTTTTCCAGTACTACGATCTGCTCACATTCACAAGTTTCATTAATGCAACAACATTATCTCTTTGCCTTTGGAGCTAGGTTAACATCACTATTTACAACAAACCTCGTCACACTGCATTGCAGTTGTTAGCCTGTGGGCAATGAAGATGGACGTCCTGTTACTTGCCAGTGCCTTAAGTGCGTTCAGTATTTCTGCCTCTGTGGTGCTGTCTAGCGCACTTGTTGCCTCATCACACAACCTGTGACATTTCACACCAGCCATGTCTAGTCTCATCACAAATTTTTTTATGTATATGAAGACTCAGCATCTTCTTAATTATTTTGGTGCAAATTTACTTACAATATCGCCGGGGATTTCAGAAATGCTCGAGCAAGTGCCACTCTTTGTTTCTCTCCACCACTCAGCTGCACACAACATCTCCCATAATTACCACGACCAAAACAAAACAAAAACATCAATATGTAGCTCAACTCAATCTCTGGATGTTCAATTCGTCATTGCTACTCTTCACAATTGTATTCTCTCGGCCACTCTTTTCTTTGTCATTCTTGTTACCGTTCTGAAAACTAGTTTATTGAATCATTTTCTCTTCCTCCAATTTTCCACAAGTGAACTTTGACTAGGAAGCCTGATTGACTAAAGCTTATTTTACTAAAATAATGCTAATGTCAAAAGCAAAGAGGACTAAGTCAATCATGCAAACTACGACTTGTCACTAGACTCGCAAGGCCAGTATAGACTTATTAATAATTCCAACATATAACATCAAAATTACTGACCTTGAGCCCCCTTTCTCCAACCACCGTGGAATATTTATCAGGGAAGTTACTAATCGTATCATGAATTGCAGCACGCCTAGCAGCATCATACACCTGGATCAAAATACATGTGAGATGAGAATTATTGATATTGAACTTGATATCTGCACCAAGTATAAGTTGACTGGTACTTCTTCTTCTGTAGCTGAAAGACGTCCATAATGTATGTTGTGAAATATTGTGTCATTGAAGAGCACCTGCAATGCAGGAAAGGTTCATTCTCGAGCGAACAAAACTTGAATGTTCTACATAATAGATAGCTAACAATGATACATATTGAAAACAATAAATGCACGCATAGTGTTGAATATGACCAGAAACAAGAAAAGAAACTTCAAAAAAAATAACAATCTAGCGGTACATATGACCAGAAACCTAACAATGCGGAGAAAGACAAGAAAGCAGGTCATAGTGTTGTGTAAGTAGAGAAAAGGTCAGCTTACAGTATCTTGCGGCACAACTCCTATATAGCTTCGGAGGCTATCTAGTCTCACTTCCTTTATATCTTGCCCGTCAATTCTCACCTGTTAATCATGGAAAGAAAAAATGTTATCTAGATACCAAGATTTTTCTGCAGTAAATTTCTCTGCACCAAAGTTACTATTTGTTGCAACAGTTCTTCCAAACGAGGCCCCATACTTCACAACAAATTAAAATACGCTTACATTTCCGGAATCTGTGTCAAAGAATCTGAATAGCATTCTAAGAATTGTTGACTTGCCTGCCATAAAAATAAAGTATTAGATTTGCAACGGCAGAAGATAATATTGAATTTTAACTTAGATGCTTAAGAAAGATGAGCTTTAGTAATTACCGCTTCCGCTAGTACCAACAATTGCCACACTTTTTCCAGCTGGTACAGCAAACGAAATTCCATCTAAGATTTTTCTCTCTGGTGTGTAACTGTAATTGTTGAACAAAAAATGATGACACATTGATGCGTCAATAGACATAAAAAATTAGCCCCCCCTTTCGTCTTTGGCCACAACATGAAGCTAATAAGCAAATCATGCAATGTATCCTATAATTTGCGACTTTGATAAGCTTTATAAATCGTATTGGTCCACTTTAGTCCTGTATTGGTTGGTGTTATCGGTCATGTGTTTTCGATTGATCAGTGTAACTAGTGTTTGTGCACATGACTGTTGCCTTAAGACATCTCAGGAAAAAACTCACTTGCTAGAGTCGGAGAATATTGGGAACAGGATAGATAGAGATAGTAGTAATAGGCTGTTATAAATTTAGAGGATTAGATCATAAGGGAAATACTAATATCAATTAAGAATTTCAGGGGTGTATTAAGTTCGTCATTGAAGTAAAATTTGAGTTTCTAGTTTTGTAGTCTTAACATAGTTCCAGGGCTGGGATAGAATGGCATTTTCGCGAATATGATAGTAACGTTCCACTAAATTCAACACCTACCTGAAGTGTACATTTTCAAACTGAATGCTTCCGCCTTTCAGAACAAGAGGCTTTGCGTCTTTAATCTCGGTGATCTCAGATTTCTCCTGAAACAGTAAGAGAATAATACCACATTATCAGTTAAATATGCCAAGAGTCTGTACTAAAAAGCAGGCATATATACATTACTTCTTAATTACAGCAGTAGCATTAAAGTAACAGTTATAACATCGTCATATACCTCTAGCAGCTGAAACATTGATTTCATGTCCACAAGGCTTTGTATGGTTTCACGGTAAACGCTACCCAAAAAGTTTAGAGGAAGGGACAACTGAAAGAGAAGTCCATTCACCATAACCTGCAACACCCACACATGAAAAAATTCATCAGAAAATAACTTCAATTGATAACTCCAGAGAAACAAGAATACCAACAAAGAAGAAAAATTAAAGAAGACACTGACCAAGTCACCAACTGTCATCTGGCCATTCATGATGCCTTGAGAGCACAACACCATTGCTGTTGACAGAGCTGTACTAAATATGATACTTTGTCCAAAATTTAGAAAAGCAAGACTTCTTTGAGTTTGCAGGGCAGCATCCTCATATTCTGTTAGAAGAAGCAACAGATTCATCACAAGATATATCAATATGAATAAACTGACAAAATAATGTGTATATTACTGTAAACATTTATTTTATTTTCTTTAGCCAAAAAGAACGCTTGAATAAAGATGCCAAAAGGTCATCAGCGCATTTCCTTATCGGAACAAATCCGTTTGCCATGCTAAACAGCTAGTACATTAACTTACTTTTTAAGAACTGGTCATACTTTTCAGCCTCATAACCTTCATTGTTAAAATATTTAACTGTCTGAAACGAAACAGAAATTCTGTCAAAGCTGCAATTCAAGCAAAATGATTTTTTTAAAAAAAATTTACCTCATAATTTATTAGAGAATCAATTGCCCTTGTGCTAGCATCATTATCAGCTTTGTTCATAGCCTTTCTAAACTTGGTTCGCCACTGGAGAATATATATATATATAACGTCAGCAAAGCATGAGACACCAAATATTTGTAATAAGATAATGGAAGACAAAGAGAATGTATAAAGACCATCATCCTTCTACATCGACACCACATCTATCACAATTAGAATGATTTTTAAGCTCGTTGATACAATTACATTTAGAGAAGCTCAGTAAAGAGTTCAAGAACATGATACAGTCGTGTCTTAAGATAATTATCACAGTCAATGCTGGATTAAAATTATACAAAAGCAAATGTTGCATCATAGTAGACATCGAAAATAGTATACCGACGAATGCACAGTACCTGTGTCACAGCTAATGTGAAAGCGATATATGATCCAACAGAGAGAGAAGTAATCCAGGCAAAAGCAGATCCAAACTTGTACGCTAGTATACCTGATACCATAGATATCTGGAAGATACATATTAATTATGTCCACTGTTTTTACAGACACAGGACTAGTAAACCCAAACTGGAAAGAATCGGTAATGAAACCCAAACTATCAAATTTTTCGAAATGAGAAAACTCCATGATCATGAGAACGCACCAAGCGTTCAGACAAGATTTACCTCTAAAATGGTGGGAACAACATTGAAAACCATAGCTGAGAGGATAAAATTTATTGCCCGGCTACCACGATCTATAATTCTGTTCAAGGCACCTGTTTCTCGACTGAACACGAGAAACTGAGTAAGAAAGTTATGATGAGACTAAATGAGCGAAACTACTCGCAGGAGTAAGAGAGGAGAGTGGATACCTTAAGTGGTAACGAAGGTCCAGATCATGTAAATGAGAGAACACCTGCAAAGGGACCATGAGAAAATGATTGATAAATACAGAGAGTACATCCTAAAATCTTCGTTGAGAATATCTTTTAGCGCAGAAGCATACCTTTCTAGAAACAGATCGTATTGTGCGTAAAGCTACCTTGGAGAACACAGCAGTTCGAAGTTCTGTGATTATGAAAATAGCAACACCAAAAGTGAAAAGTGCATTCTTTTCGTATTCTGTATTTAGATGATGAATGATTTAGAGTTACCATTAAAAGCAGAAGAGCCCGTCCGAGCAATGCCATATCCAATGAGGACAGCAGCAGGAGTTGCAAAAACAGTAACAAGAGAAGGGTTTGCAGCGGCAAATGTTGAAAGAGAGGCGCCAGTTCCGGTGGCTGAACCAAGCCAATCAACAGCTAATTTGAAGAGAAAAGGGACCTGGACATTCAAGACCTTAGCACCCACGAGAAAACCCAAGGCCGCGATGACTCTGAAGCGGAATTCTGGGTTGTCTCTCATCCATAAATAGCCAGCAAGTGTACGGAGAATCTTCATGTCAGCCATAGCTGAATCTGACTCCGACGAGGTTTTCTTGATTTGCTTAGACTTGGTGTCGACTTGGTCCGGATTGGGAGAAGAAGTCGAGAAAAGACGCCCATTAAGCATGGAACTACGTTGAACAAAACGAATTGGGGATGGATAGGGATCAGAGAGGAAGGCATTGATAGCTGGGGTTGTCCGAATTGAGCTACGTCTGATAATATTGGAGAAGCCATGATGAAGAAGATAATCAGAACGAAGACGGTAAGACAAAGAGATTTTGGGTTGAGGGTGAAGGTAAGCGCGATAGAGCAAGAGCCCAGGAGCGTTAAGGAGCCGAGATCCTCTCGACATCCCTTATTCTCCGAAACTTTCACAGACTGTTTATTTGCTCCGGCGAGTTCGCTCGAGTTTAGGACTCTAATCTCTCTCCCGAGCCACCTAACTCCCAACGTTTCACAGTCTGTAATGGGCTTACCAAAAAAGGCCTAATGTTTCCAAAACAATGCCCACTTACTTAGAAAGCCCAATAATTTGGAAAGCCCAGTGATGTCTATCCCTTTGTCAAATGTGTCGTCGTTTCTCCACCATTCTTTCATCATCATCGTCGTCAAGCAATGGTTATTATGTGCTACTTCCACAAGACGTCATTTTTAGAAAGGAAATGGCAAGTCGTGCAGTATGCATACAACGGATCTCACCCCCATGTTTTGAAGCTTCCCAAGTGAAGAGCAAAACATTTAGTCAGTCTTTAGTGAATACTAGGAGTAAGAGAAGAGTCAAGGGAGTGACATGTAGCAGCATAGCTGACTTCGTAGGAGGAGACTTAGTGAAGCCGGACATCGGTCGTTGGCTTCAAGATGTGGAAGAACACAAGGCCATCGCCATCTACTCTCCTCATGAAGGTGGCTACGAAGGTCGCTATCTTAACCGTCTCAAAATGCAAGGCTACTACTTTCTTGACCTCTCTGCTCGAGGCCTCGGTGACCCCGAGACCACCCTCCTCAAGAACTACCCTGTTTGCCCTGTATGTCTCCCTTTCATCAATCTTTTCCATTGATATTAGTTTGCATAAAGCTAAATTTTATACCTCTTCTCTTCTTCTTTTAGGCTCATCTTGGGAAACAACCAATAGCAAGGTGGTTTTATCCACCAGAGGTTGACTATAGACTCGCTGCTCTTCCCCCTGATGCTAAGGGTCTTGTCGTATGGGTCCTCGAAGCAAAGGTTTGAGTTTTCGCAATTGATTTCTTGTCCACATTGGTGCATTTCATCTTTCCATTTATATCTTATCAACTACTCACTACTCAGGTACTCTCCAAGTCCGAACTCCAATTTCTCGCTTTGCTTCCATCTCTTCGACCTAATGTCAGAGTTATTGCTGAATGTGGCAACTGGTGAGAAAATCATTCTTTTCTATATAAACAAATCATCTATGTGTTGTAGTTACCATAACCATTACTCATTCCCCTCCAGGAGAAAGTTTGTGTGGAAGCCCCTAGCGGAAATTGCAAATCAAGCTGCACAGGGGTGACTAAATGAACGCAGGAACCAGTGTGGCTTACAGTGTATAGTTTTGATGAGTACATCTCTTGCAAATGTAGCAATACTCATCACATTTAAAATTTGGAATCTGTGCTTGTTATTTGGTAATATAAATCCCTTTATTCCCATGGAGTGATGGAGTGGTTAAGGATAATTTTATGTCCTTAGATTGTCACAAATGAACTTACTTTATACTTGGCAAAAAAAATCAGACACCCTCATATACCAAGCTATTAAGAGGTAGAAATCAGAACCCGTGATTAATCAGAAACACGTGCAACTTACCAAGTGATTTTGATTAAATCTGATCACTAGCCTCAGCGAGTTGCAACATGTTTTGCATATACCAAAATCCTTTTAATAAAAGAAAAGTTTCAGAGTTTTGGCAAAGTTGTTCAGTGAATAGGCATATCGCCGACATGTTACGAGTACGCTTAGGATCTAGAGCTAACTCTTACATATTCTTGACGATTTTTCGTTGTGAATCTACATAGCTGTCACTCTTCAGACTTTGATGGAGCTTAACGTAAAGATACTTTCTGTTGTAAAGTTCTGTGCTTAACCTTGAGTCAGTGGCGTCTCAAGCAGGAAATTTTAAAGTAGAAGCTACACTAGAAGAGACATAGACTTGGATAAGAAGCTCAGTAATACAAAACTGAAAGAACTAAGACAAAGCTTGGATTGGGAGAATTCAAAATTAATGACAAAAGGCAAAGTTCTATACTACAGATTCTTGGGTTTGTTTGGGCAAGAAGGTTTCCCACCATCCAGGTTCATACTTGGGGTATGGCGCCACCCAATTTTTAGGCTTATCGAATTCTACAGTCGCAGGGTTGGAGGCCAAAGCTTCATCAAGAGAGGTAGTTTCAAAGGATTCAGCTAGAACTCGATCCAATCTTAACTTCATAAACCTGCCCACCAAAGAAAAAGAAGACAAACATGTGTGTGTGGAACGACAAAGGAACGTAATTGTGTAAAGAGAGAATTAGGGATAACGGTTCTAACGTGATCCAGGGGCCATTGGTGGAGACAAGAGCAACTGCAGGACGACGAAGTCGTTGAGTGAGTTTTGGGAACTTGTCAAGGAATTTAGGCTCAATCACAAGCCAAAAGTCTTGCTCCTTTTCACGTTCACCGTAGTAACGGAGACGTTCAAACAATTGCTCCTGGAAGTGCTCCTCTTCATCAAGCATGAATTTGGCGTTTGCAACCAAAAAGTAGTACTTTGTTTTATCTCCCTGAAATCATCACTAAACGTAAGCTATTTGATTGCTTCAGAAGTAAAGAAAAAGAGAGAAAAGATGGAACCTTTTCACCAGACTGCTGCTCAACGGAGGTAGCAGCGGTTTTAAAAGAAGAGGAGAAATGTGATGGCAGAGACAGAGACGGTGGAGAGAGATAGAGTTTCTTGGTTTGCTTGGGAACTGGACAAGAGGAGATGAGAAAGGGTTTCGCACGACAAAGGGCGGCGGTCGGCGGCACCGCCACAGTTAATGCTCCGGTGACGCTCCACATTACTGATTTGAGTCTTCTTTGATCGAGGCGAAATCTGCAAAAATCTTATCTTTTTTGCCCGGGGTAATCCATTATTATCATTCTCTCTCTCAACTCATTTTTTAATTGATTTGTTTTTATAAGTTTTTGGGCTTCATTATAGGCCCAAAAAGGAGTTAGAGCCCATGAAAAAGAAAAGGGAAAAGTGTCGACAGAGTTACTGACATGGCTATGGAGGCGGAGCTGAGATGCTGAAGTTGCAAGTAAGTGGGAAGACGATCTTGTCCAGTATTCGTTGCCGGAGAGAGGCAAGTACTTACACGAATTGACCATTATTATAACTCCAGATTTTCAATTTTATAAGGATTGATTGATTTTGTAGTGATCTTGTAATTGTTGATGCAGATGTCTACTTCTTCCTCTTACGTATTTGGACCTTACAAGATTGATCCGCGTGAAGTGTTCTACGCAACACCTCTCTCCTATGCCATGGTAAATCTCCGTCCACTTCTTCCTGGTATGTCTCCTTCTCCTATTATCATTGATCTCAATTTCTGCTTCTTTCTAGCTTATAACTGTGTATGTTTCCCCTCCTTTTCGCAGGTCATATCCTTTTTCGCTTTCTTTCACTATCTGGGTTTTGTTTTATAGTTTGCGTACCTTTTTTTGGATGACTTTGACAACACGAAGCACATGTTCTTGTCTGCCCAAGACGCCTTGTGCCGCGCTTTACTGATCTCACAGCTGATGAGACCAGTGATCTCTGGCTTACTGCTCAGAAGATTGGCTCTCGGCTTGAGACCTTCTATAATGCATCATCTCTCACATTAGCTATCCAAGTAACTAAAAATCTCCTTTCTTTTCAATTCATTCTTTCTTGCGTCTCAACCTTAGAGGATTGGAATCCGAATGGTTGCCATTATAAATTAAGTTTTCTGAAAACGGTATAGGATGGCCCTCAAGCGGGACAGACTGTTCCTCATGTACACATTCACATCTTACCTCGTAAAGGTGGCGACTTTGAGAAGAATGATGAAATCTATGATGCTGTAAGTTTGGTGGATTTTGATCACATATTCGTAGCTTTACTTTGTGAAACTCTTATATTGGGTATCTTCTTGTGTTGTAGCTTGATGAGAAGGAGAAGGAACTGAAAGATAAGCTTGATCTAGACAAAGACCGGGTTGACAGGAGCATTCAGGAGATGGCTGACGAGGCTTCCCAGTACAGGTCTCTTTTCAATTGATTCTTGTTATCGGTATCAAACCAAGCTACCCAGTAGCTTCAATAAGATATGTTGTCAAGTGCCCTCACTTAAGGATATGATGGCATAGACTTCGATTCAACTTTGTAATTTTCTTTTGTTATGCCACCAAATCTCTGGGCATAAACTTGGGGTTGTATTTTTGTTTGTCAGTCTCCAATGATATGAAAATTTAACTCTCTTTTATATAAGAAAAACTCACATGCTACCAACATCTCATGCCTCGTTTTACACAGTTAACATTAAATACTTGAACAAATGCGGAGATGCCTAAAATATTGGTCCATAAGATCGGTGCGCTGTGGCTACTAATAAGCTAAGAACCTTTCGATGGTTCTTCCCCAGGAGCATCATCTTCGTCATGATAAATGTTCTCAGCCATCTGCCATATTTGAAGTATGTTGTCCTCAGCTACACTGGCGATTACCCAATCTTCACAAGGATTCCACGAGAAATCTGAAATTTTGCTTGTGTGACCGCCATGTATAAATAGTAGCTCAGGTGGGCCATCTTCTGCATCCTCCACTGTCTGTTCCTCATCGATCCTGTCATAAGACACCCTCAAACACATCAATATTGCTCCCTTCCCATTGAGGAAACATGAACATTTTATAAGCAACTAAGGCTATAGCCCAAACCTGCTGAGGTCCCAAACCATAAGCCTTCTACCAAGGCAACATGAAGCTAAAATAGTCTCATTCTTCGGGTTCCAACCAACTTGGAAAACTTCCTCTCTAGAGATGAAAGCAAATAATTTAGGTTAATGATGATGCTTTAACTTGCGCTAAATAGTTCTTAGTGACAGAGAACCTATTTTTAAAGCAGCACTTTATGGCAAATTGTTCTTACTTGTGGCTATCAAATGTGTGAAGAGCAGTGCTTAGCTTCCGCAGATCAAATAATTTAACAGTCTTATCAGTTGACCCTGTGGCCACAACCCACTCATTAAATGGATTGAAGGCTAAGCAGTTGACCTGAGGAAATACACAAAACAGTTAGCAACTACAGAGGAAGATATATGATTGAAACGTTTTTTGTGTTTCGGAAAACAAGCTCGTTAACCAACTTGTTTCTAATGACATAAGATGGACCACATAGACGAACCTCCATTGAATGAGCAACCACAGACTGTACTGGTTTACTAGCTGATGGAGAACGCAGATCCCATATAAGAAGGTATTGGTCATCTCCAACGGATCCAAACAAGTACTCATGTCTCAGATGCCATGCAACATCTTCCACTACGCCTTCATGAGCCTTAACTTCAGCAAATAATCATCAGCAACGGAAAATACAGAAACCAACACTTAAATTTTTGTCTATATATTTTCAAGGGTTTGGCTGATTCCGTTAACTGGGTGCAATTGCTTGCTTGCCTTCTTAAGTATGCAAAATTATACTTAAAGACGAGAAAGAAATTTAAGCATACCTTAAAGATCTGCTGAGCGTCAAGAGCCTTGTTTTTAGGAGTGGCGTTAATATCCCACAAGCAGATCTGAGCGTCATCAGACCCGCTGAGCAAATGACCCTGCTTGAACTTACTCCACGACAGGCCATAGCCTTCAGAGCTGTGACCTCTGAGCCTTAAATCAGGATTACAAGCCCCATCAAGTGGAGGCTTAGATGGGTGCTTGCTGTAATCGAAAACATAAACCTCCGCATTAACAGTCTTGGTGGCAATTATGAAAGGGTTTTGAGGCATGTAGCGAGCTCGATTGACTTCGCCTTCGTGATTTATTTGCTGGATGATTTGGACCTGCGGAAGTAATTGACTTCAACTCAGTTGGGACCGTAAAAAATCAAACTTGAAACCTGGAAGATAAGAGAAGATTAAAATAAGAAAGAAAAGAAACAGCACCTTTCCGGTGGCACATCCGAAGCCGCCGAATTCAGAGCGCTCATCATCGTACTGACGAGCTTCGCTCTCTGTATCATCAAGAGGCAGCTGAACCTGGGCTAGCATCAAATAATTGGGTTCGTTCTCGGAAGTGTGGGTACCGAGAATCATCTTCTGAACGGAGTAATCTTTACCGGACGGTTCTTCACGGTCAGGAAGCCATTCGACAGTAAGGGAAGGCCATTCAAGGGCGTGTGTAATGACGAGATCGTAGAGGAAAGGAGTATTCTTCTTCCAGATCTTGTACTCTTCGTTGATTAGACGCTCCTCGATCTCCCCTCGCATTTCCTCTTCGTCTTTCCCCATCCCGTCGATTCCTTTGTTATTCCCGCCACAAGCAGACGACAAAACCCTAAAATAGATCTCTTAGAAATTGCTAGTAACTTCACGCTTCTGTTTCTGTCAAAATTTACTTTTGAGTTTGATAAGTGGATGAAGAAAAAGGAAAACGAGAAAGAGGGAGGCTCTGCTTATGAAAGGCCCATTTTGAATAATCCATTTTTAGAGGCCCGTTTTTATAGACCCATTAATGAAAGACCTACGTAGACTTTCCATTGTCCTCTAGCCAGCAGAACGACTATCGGTGAAATTAAAAAAAAGAAAAAAAAAAAACAAAAGAGAAAGAAAGATGGCGATGGTGATCGGAGAAGATGAATGGATGGTTTGCTGTGGAAGCTCCGATTTCTCAAAGCTGATGAGTAAAGCTTCTCCGTTTAGCTCTTTAGAAACAGCAATCGTTACTGCAAGAGACATCTGGTTCAACCAAATTAATGTGACAGCTTGGCTTCAAGCTTTCGCAGCTCATCCTCAGATTGGGAATTCACCTTCTGTCAACTCCGATTTTGCTCTTCGGAGCGAAGCAGAACAGTCCACGGCCTTTGCCACAACTTCTACTTCTGCTTTACAGGTGATGATGGATCTTCACATTTCTTTTTGTATCTTCAGTATTTTCTTCTTCTGCTGATGATCTTTTCATCGCTTTCTTAGGAGCTTGCTGAGTGGAATGCAATGTACAGACAAAAATTTGGCTTTATTTTCATTATTTTCGCCTCAGGCAGGACTCACGCTGAGATGCTAGATGCGTTAAAGGTCAACTTGGCATTTCAAATCAGTTCTTTTATTTTTTTGGATTGAATTACACAGTGACATATTAGATCCTCTCTTTCCAGGGAAGGTATGCAAACAGGCCATTAGTGGAGCTTGAGATTGCTGCTAAGGAACAAATGAAAATAACAGAGCTCCGGATGGCAAAGCTCTTCTCCGATAAGGTTAAAAGTGTATCGGAAAGCTTTCCTACTGCAACAAAATCTGAAGGTAAATTCTTGGTGATTTTACCAAATTCTTTCCTTGTCAATTTGTGTGGTGATTAAATCTCCTAAGGATCAGTTTGAATCAAGTATGTGTCTTTTGTTATCTGTGACCTTTGTTTACTTTCTCGCTTTCGAAGATCGTCTGAGAATTATAGGAGGGCATTTGAATGTTGCAGCTGAAGCAAAAGCTCCCAGGAGGAGTAGGCCACCAATCACGACTCATGTCTTAGACGTCTCACGTGGTTCTCCAGCTGAAGGTGTTCAAGTGCACTTGGAGGTGTGGAGTGGTACTAGCAGTCCTTCCTTTGGTCAAGGAAATGGCGGGGTCTGGACCAGTGTGGGCACTTCAGCTACTGATAAAGATGGGCGCAGTGGGCCACTCATGGATTTGGTCGAGAACTTGAATCCAGGGACATACAGAATAAGCTTCAACACTGCAAAGTATTCCCCAGGCTGCTTCTTTCCCTATGTTTCCATTGTATTTGAGGTTACTGAATCTCAGAAAAGGGAGCATTTCCACGTCCCGCTGCTGTTATCACCATTTTCTTTTACCACATACCGTGGGAGCTAGAACTGCGGCCGCTGTTGCATCCACCCTCCTCCACGTTTGGTTTTGGTGCGTACCCGTACTAGATCATCATCAAAATTGCTATTGCATAAAATCTGTGTATCAGTATTATCTTGGATTTGTAATTCTGTGTACCCAACAAGATATTTTCAAAAATGTTGTAATTTGATTTACCCTCATTGCAGGCAAGATAACACTTGATGATCCTAAGAAATATACAATAAGAAAACATAGCCTCTAAAAACTGCTGTGGGTTGATCGCTAGCAGGGAAATAATGATATAAAATACGGAGCTAGATATCTTGGGAGATTCTAAACTGTCGCACAAAATGATCAAACAAGAAAACTTAGCCACTACAAACGTAATCCAGACACCTCTATCTACTCCGGAAAGCGTCTGTAAAGCTTATATCTACCCTTTTCTCCAGAATGTAGCAAATTCTTTAGCAAATGACATTATATTGCTCCACGCACTTGACCTTTCTCCTGTTTTCACTTCACTAACTCCTCTCTCCAAAACTTGTCTGCAACAACCGATATTAGAATTCAAACTAACGCAGTGTCAATATGATCCACTTGTATTGAAATTTTGTATAACTCAAGAACCAAGAGATCCATTTATGAACGATATTATAAATATATATATATATATATATATACAGTATGCACTAGATACCTGGTCTCAGTAGACACTATATTTGGTGAAGCAGCAGCATCTTCACGGCGGTCTGCTTTTGATTCTTGACTACCTGAGTGCGTCAAATGTTCCTTTAACACAGAAACAAGGATTACTGAGCCAAGTGATACGTGAAGATTAAAAAAGAGTTCAACCAATTACACAAAATCAAGATATCTACTTGGTGCTCATGGTCAAGAACCACAGGAGAGAATTGTTCTGTCTCGCAAGCAGAGCTCTGTGACTGATTTACATCTAAACTTTGTGAGGGAACATTATTTGGTACAGAAGCAGAGACTTGAAACTCATGATCAACAATCACAGGAGATAATTTTTCTCCATTGTTAGCAGAGCTATGTGACTGAGTTTCATCTAAAGTGTGTGAGGAAACATCGTTAGGTACAGAAGCAGAGACTTGCAACTCATGGTCAACAACCCCAACAGAGAACTGTTCTGCATCGCACATAGAGCTATGTGACTGAGTTTCATCTAAAGCTTGCGAGGGAACATCGTTTGGTACAGAAGCAGAGACTTCTGAGAGGGCTTTAGCTACGATTCGCACTGGTGCATTTGGTTCGAGTTTCATTTCTTGAAAGATTCCCCTGACAATGTAGTAACTGCCTCCTACCTCCTTGTGGATAACTTTCAATGTAGGAAATTTACCAGCATTAGCTGCTCTATATCTGCACACAAACATGAACAAAGTATTTACCAGTATGTTCAAGATTTTGAGGTTCCTAGGCCTTAGCAATACATATAGCTACCTAGCGCCATGTCAATTTTCTTTACAAATATGAACAAAGTATAATAAACTAGTAGAAAACAACGCCATGGAGAATTAATTACTTACTCGTTGACAAAAGACTCCACCGCAGCTCGCCGATCATCTCTTGACAGTCTTTTGGGAACCTTAGAGGTTTTTAAAGATTCGCAAACAGCAGGAGAGCCATAGAACCTGGCAAGCCTGTTAACATCACCTTCCAAAACAGCACTCCTGCGTGTTGCAGAAACTGCAAAAAGTCAACAAAGGTAAAAAAAAAAAAACATTCAGCAACGAATTTCAGACATAGGAAGGAGAAACATGAGAAAGGAGAGCTTTGTTACATGTAAATTGTTTCAGATGCTTCAGAAGCATCACTGCACTCGATGGTATGCTACTTCCACGTCAGGGCGATCAACTCCACGGAAAAATTCCATAACAAGCTTCTGTTACCTAAAGACATCACACAGTAAACTGAAGCGATAACAAGACACTAAAGTTCAGAACGGAACTAATAATTACTCTTTATTGATCGGAAACTCTAAAATCGAAGTTTGAGAGAGACATGAAAATCACGGCGGAGACCGTAGAGCGACGAAGTAGGGTTCGTTTTTGGTGTTCTACTCTAATTCTTTCTTTTAAGGTGCAAATAAAATTTAATTTATTAGGCTAATTACTGTTTGCTGGATTAGGACTTATTAGTTCTCAAGTGACCGAATGTGTAATTAAATTTTTTCTGAAAACTAAATGTGATCTACCACCCATCAAAATATTCGGATCAAATACTCAAATCTGAACTATGAATGTATCATGTGAGTTGCATAAAACTCGCATGATATTGGTAAGAGACTTTATAAAAGATTTGACTATGCATTATATAACTTGTTATTTTCGTTAAATTCTATGTGTACTAGTTATTTTGGCTATTTTTCAAAATTTAACTCGAATTGAAGCAAACCGAATAGATCCATACAACTCTTACCGAATGGCCGATACAAAACCTATAGAAACCTACTCAAACCAATCCAAAAATGCCCATGACTGGTCCACAAAATTGGATGAACGTTGAGAGCAGTGTAATACCTCCTAACTGGGAGCTTAGATCAGATTTAAGACATTCACCAGCATTGGAGGATAGCCGGCGACAACTTTTTTTTCAATAAATTTCGATCAAGAATCCGAATATTAGAAATAATTGAAAAGAGATGACGTGAGGAAGAGGAGTAGTAAAATACATACAGTAATGAATGCTTTTATTGAGTTCCCTGATTGTGACTTGGCAAGGAGGCGGTGGCTCTCCTTTGTATATTCGTTACCAATACGACATGACACATACGGAAAAATGAAAAGCGTTGATGGAAACCAACTTGATCTGACCTAATTCAAATCAGGTTACATCTTCGAACAATGTCTTTTCCTCCACAATCTTGGCCATACTTCCGATTACAAGTACCCAACTTTCTACTACTCTTTTGATTTTTCCATCTAAAATCTCCACCAATGTGAAAGCTCTTGTTGTGCCACCACTCTCAGACTCTTCTGCTCCTCTCCAACTATTTCCCTCACAACTTTCCTCTGTCCCTTTAACCCTTGGAACTATTGCACCATTCACATAAACAGTCTGACTGACAATATCTTGCACTACCATTTTCCGATTTCCTTTACCTGATTGCAGCTCCTTATGCATGTGTCCAAATACAACTAATGGAACTGACAGCTTCGTTGTCTCCCTCAACTGGCGCATTGCCTGCTCAAGATCTGAAACATAACGTTGGTTTTCTTATCAGAATCACTGTCTTCTATTCTAACATCGAACTGCATTTCAGCACTTTGGAGTCTAAAGCATGGGAAATGCCACTAATGCCAAATTGATAGAATGGAAACTTATTTCACCTGGATCACCATGGTCACCGCCTTCATCCACCCAGTCTCTTCCACATATATCCTCTGCTTGGGAACCAAGACCTACAAGACACGGAAACAACTAATTAATCCTTATAAGTTCAGCCAAACTGGCTTAACACTGGACCCAAAAGGAAACTCTAAAAGTTGATGCACCTGTTGGCCCATTATGAGCAAGAATTATAGCCACGTGATCTTCCGGTGTTCCATGTGCAGCTCGGCAAATACTTGCAATACTGGCATCCATATCATGAACTCCATACCTAGAAAGACATTACAGTGTGTCGATGCTGGTAGTTTTCTCTACTGGGTACTTGAAAATTGCTACCCCTAATCACTAGAACTTTCACAGAGACCACCAGAAAACAGCAGATTCACTAAATTATCAATTCGTTTTCTTCAGCGAGCCATGTACATATAAAGATCTAGGTAGCTCATCGTCTTCTAAACTAAGATTCATGTCTAGTTTTATTTAAATTTTCAAACGAAAAAGCTATTTGAACAAATTCTTCATAGAGAACATATATGAATGCATATCTGCCATGTAAGTCAGATGCTAACCTCTGGACAAGCAGCTTTTTCCGAAACAATCGATCCCCTCCATGTGAAAAGGGCCGACCACCAACAATACTGAGCTTAGTTGAAGGGAAGTCCAAGCGTTGATATCCTACGTGCTCATCACCAAGGCTGTTGGTTGCAGAAGGAAACAAAAAAGCAACAATGACCATCTTCCTAAATCTATTTCCCGGATATGGGTATCATGATAGGTACTCTTTCCTTTAAATAATTTCTCCGAAGAAAGTCGTAATGAAACTATGAATAGAGATCATATAGTAGATCAATGACGCGAACACCTATTCAAACTACTAAGGGTTTAAGCAAGAAGCTCATTCGATACCAGACTTGCTGAAAATTTTAAAAGCCACTGCAGCAGTGTGTTACATGTAATATCCCAAGAATACTAAGTAGAAAAAATGGAGGGAGTAAACAGAATCCATAGATGGTATAATATTAATAGCAAGCAATTCAAAAGACATGAGGCTCAAAGCAGTAAGTGGTCAAAAGTATTTCTTGGTATATCATCAGATTCAAAAAAGAGCTCAAGCATATAATGGAAAACTCACTGATCGAGTTGCATTTGAACACGGTTTTGTTTCCTGAAAGAACATCCACCAGAAAATCACGATCACAGAATTATATCACAAGGCTAAAAATTTAATAAGACGGTAAATTAGAGAACGGTTAGTTAGTGGGAAGACACCTTGAAAAGTCATTGGTGAACCAGGCATCATGATTACCCAATATAACTGCTTTAGGGAGAGAAAGAGCAGCTACGCTTTGCACAAGTGGAACGTTTTCCTCGCCAAAATCACCTGACATAATTTATTGGATTGAAATTTTATGACTTTAAGAAAAATCATTGAAGGTAGTATGTAGGAATCAGAGAAGAAATCAATTATCATTAACAGAGTAGCTGCCTGTGAAGAGCACCAAATGCGGCTGCAAAATACGTTTAGAACTGGATTTAGGGTTCATGAGCCAACGGAACGTGTACACAAACTAGGCATTTGAAAATGTAAATAAAAAACGGTTTAGAAAGATAGAAGGAAATTAAAGGACCTGGAGTAGCCGAAGAGCCTTTCGATCTTCATCAAGATCCCAAAAGCCATGCTTCAACAGAAGAAGAAAAAAGATAAACAAGCAAAACATTCAAAGAAGGTTTTGAGAGAGGAAGAGATAAGTAATAACATTACGATGTCTCCGACAACGGCGATCCGGACAAGAGAAGAGGACGCCATTAAAAAAGAACAGACCTTATTAATTGCTGTTTCAAGAGAAGGCAAGACCACGATAATCAATTTTTTTTTGGTTATAAACTGTACGTCGTCGTTTCGACAGAATGATACAAAACAGATAACTGCTACAAGCCTACAAGGAATTGAATTTTTTATCCTTGAATTTTAGTATACAGGCCCCACCCAAGAAATAATATCAAAGAACCCCTATTTGTTTATTGTTTACCAAAAAGAATTACTATAACTGCATCAATCAGTTATCAACTCTTCTCTTTCCCCTCTTCCTTTCCATCTTCTACTGTGATACTTTGGAGACGCTCTGATAACTGCTCCACTGAGGTCTCTGCTTCTGCGTCTTCTCTCTTCGTTCCATCTTCTCCCACCTTACCCCTCTCTCTCTCATCATAGTAGTAGAAATCATCGAGGATTGATGTGTGTGCCTCGTATTCTTTAAAAATTTTTAGCATCTCAATCCCTTGACGTAGCTTCACCTATTACAGTTCATCAACTAAGCATGTCAGTTCACCAAAAACTCAAATTCATGCATTAACATACTCAGCATCTCTCTCCTACCACTAGAACCGTACTCTTCTCTGTTCCATGCTTTTGCAAAATGTCCCACTCCATAAAACCCAAACTAACAAATGTAAGCTTTCTCCTACTAATACATGCCCTATCAGTCTAATTCCACAAGAGACTATTGAAGTAGTCATATCAACTTTGCTGTCTGTAATATTTAGCTTCCAAATTCCTACACCAAGAACTATTAACATTTGACCCAATACATATCTCCAAGGAATTCCCTACTAAAGCTGGGGATGTCCCTCCTAGTCATACATGATAATGTGAAATTGCACTAGACTTTTCCAAATAAAACCTAACACCTGTGAATAGACACATACAATGATGGTACAGACACGTAAAAAGCAGAGGATAAATCTATCATAAGATAGGACTAGGGAAGGCAACAAAATAAGTAAGGCCCACCTCCTGAGAGTCTCGGCTGTGTGTCACCGGCTTGTTGTCATTGTTTTGTAAGAGAATATGACAAAATCTGTTATTCGGTACATCTTTCACTATATGCCATTTCACTGGGAACTGCCCACTCCACCTGTCTTGCTGCCAATACGCAGCATCCTTTTCAAAATCTACAGGTCCGACCATTTCTGACACCCCACAGAATTGTCCACTAGCATTTACCTGCAAGATTTTAAACTTTAGTTAAGCTCAATGTTCCCTTGAAGCAACTAAGGGTTGCTTTCCAAATGCCAAAAAAAGGAACTTATCAATTACAACTTTGGTTTATCCCGAAAGCCATACCGAAAAGAACAGAAAGATTGGACATTTTCCACCCATCTTCTCAGCATCCCGATAAGCAGTATCTAATTTTTTGTTGCCATGGGGTGTGCTGGCCCAGACATTGTACTTAATACTTCTGTGGACATTGTCTTCACTAAATGACTTGACAATAAAGAATTTGGCGTTCTTGTAATCTGTCGCAAATTCTGGATGGTTGTATAAACCGGGATTTGGTCCAGCTTTGCTAGGATCCCTCGTTGAATCATCAGTAGTAGAACAAACTTTGGAACTGTTCTTGGTCTTTACCCTGCTGGATGCCCTTGGTCCTCGATTACCAAACAGATCATTGATGTTAGATACAGAGCCCTGCTCCTTCTCTCGCCGTTTACCAATCTCGGGGGTTAATCTGACTCGATTATCAGTTCCATAATATGAGGCGATAGAGTTGGGACTCTGGTAAGATCCTACATGATAATAACCTCCCAAAGAAGAGCTTGAAGCAATCCCACTCCCATGCATAGGTAACTGATGAAAGATGTCAAAAATGATAAAAGCCCATAGAACTGTGAACAAATTAAACTTAAGGAGTATGCCAAAGACCCATCTATCTCTTAAACCATTAAATAGAAGAATAAGCTAAAGATTGAACACCCGAACAGACTATGACCATTAAATTATATATGAGAATATTTCACGGCTCTTCAAGTACTTTGTCAGTATATATTCACAATCTTGCAGGAAAGACGTAAAGCGATGAACTCTCACAAAAGCTAGTGATACTAACCCAATAAAAGTTAAAACATAAGAGGCAGAAAGAAAAGAGATGTAACCTGTGCAGCATTATGGTCGTATGGCCCCAGGATACCCATCGTTTGAGGATAAGGTATAGAGGATGTTAAAGAGTTGTCTCCTTGATTCGCGGGTAAACTGCTTCCACCATATTGCCCAAAAGGAATCATATACGCAGATGCTGGGTCACCACCAATTTCTGAGGGAGTAAAATGCATAGCTGAAGGTGCACCAAAGTGTGGGTAATAGGCTGGGGAGATTGGAATCTGTCCCTCCAACATTATTGATGGATAGGGATTGTAGCTAAAGCCAGTTTGGTACATAAGAGACGAATTGTCATTGTAGACAACCTGAGAATAAAGAAAAAACAAAAGGTAAATTATGTAGCAAGAGGTAAATGAAACATTGATACGGCAAGTCGTTCTAACCTGTGGCACATGCAGACCTTCAGGCGTACCATATCGTAGATATCCATCCCAACTATTGATACTTTGTGCATAACCTAGAAAGAAGAAACAAACAATAATGCAATGAGCACTCACATTAGTTGTTGTTGATGCCATAATGGGTTATACGAAAGAGAGAAGAAAACATACTTACCAGGATGTGCAACATCCCAATCGTAAGGATAGAAATTGGCAGGGGTTTGAATGACATTTAAATATGTGGCGGGATCAGGAGAAGGAGCAATGGAGGAAGAAACAATCCTTTCATCTTCCGGAGGAATCTACTTTGTGAAAGGAACGACGCATTGAACCATGGAATCTGAGATGGTTTACAAAAATCAAAATAGACAGAGAACTGATTTACCTGTTCGACGCCATTATCTGCCATCACTGGTCTTTCCCCTGCGCGAAGTCAACATATCCCGTTAGCAGTGGAAACAAGGAGCAATTAGCGGCTCTATGATGCTATTGCTAGGGTTTGGGTTCATCAATTGGGGATTTTATTCATCGAAATCAGAGAGAAACGACAGAGAAATAGAATGAGAATGAGGGGGAAGAGTGTACCAGAAGAGACGATTCGGTTGCGCTGATTTCTGGAAGAAGCGGGATCCATGGAAGAAGAGAGATCTGAAAGACAGATCGGAGGTTTTTGTAAAGATGATAAAATTTGAAAGACTATTGAATTGAAGTGTTGTGGGCCCGTATATGATACGAAAAATAAGGATTCCTTTTAAAGCGGTTTGAGCCTTTTCTTCCTTTCATCGTTTCGATGTTCCATATAAATTACACGATCCACTTTTTCCACAGAAATTCAAACCGCTCTCACAAGTACAAAAACAAACTCAAAAGTCAATACCAAAGTATAAAGAGTATATTGTTATAAATTAGTAATTATCCAAAATCATTTTTTATTGTTTTCTCATTCACCGTGCTCTACTATATATATGTCTTAGCATCATCCCATGTAAATGACTTTATTTGAATTAGTAAAGATAAGAAATTCGATGGTATTTAGTGATTCTCTTCTTCTCTCATGTACTCACGTCACATATCTCTTTATATTATAATAATATAATATATTTTAAGACTTATTTATAATACGTTATTAGCATGAGTTGCTATGTTCTAATACCGAATCAAAGAAAATGTTGAAATTTGAGAACAGAGATGGAGATATTTGTCTGGCAGACAGTACTACAACGCACATAATACTTAAGAATAAAAACTATTTTTCCTCCCTTGATATAAAAGATTCTTTTCGAAGCGTGAATACTATATCTGGTAATGCAAAAATAATTATATGCTCTAGAAGAGCTAGTTTTCAATGTCAGGGGAACAAAATTTGAAACAAATAATGCATTGTATTCCCTCGAGTCTTATAGAAACTTATTAAGTTTCAGAGATATCCGCAGAAATGGATATCATATGGAGACTATGAATAAAAATAGCATTGAATATCTTTACATCACATCAGTCATTTCGGAGAAAAAATATATATTGGAAAATATGCCAGCTTTATCCTCCAGAATAATTCCACAAAAATAGATGTGGTTGAATCATATATTAATGTAAACAAGAAGTTTACATGTACGTTCAAAGTCTGGCATGAACGTTTAGGGCATCATGGTTCAGTCATGATGAGAAAAATGATGGAAAATTCAAATGGCCATCCGCTGAAAAACCAGAAGATTTTTCAAGCGAGAGAATTTGCATGTAAATCTTGTTCTCTTGGAAAGCTAATAACTCGACCATCACCAGCAAAAGTTGGGAATGAATCTCTAGTATTCTTGGAAAGAATACATGGTGATATATGTGGGCCTATCCGGCCACAATGCGAGCCATTTAAATACTTTATTATATTAATTGATGCATCTAGTAGATAGTCACATGTGTGTCTATTAAGCACACAAAATCTGGCTTTCGCAAAATTCATTGCCCAAATAATCAGGTTGAGAGCATAATTTTCTGATTATACAATAAAGAAACTAAGGCTTGATAACGCTGGTGAGTTCACTTCACAAGCCATCAATGACTATTGTATGTCATTGGGAATTGATGTTAAACATCCAGTCCCGCATGTTCACACACAAAATGGCATGGCTGAGTCTTTGATCAAACGGTTATAAATTATGGCTAGACCGTTAATAATGAGAACAAGACTCCCAATTTCAATATAGGGTCATGCAATTTTGCATACTGCAGCACTCATTCAAATAAGGCCGAGTGCATATAATAAATACTCCCCATCAAAATTAACATATGGCCGGAAGCCAAATATATCCCATCTCTGTGTTTGTGGGTTTATGTCCTCATAGCGCCACCACAAAGAACAAAAATGGGACCAAAAAGGAGATTAAGAATATATATTGGATATACATTACCAAGTATAATTCAGTATCTGGTACCAAAAACTGGTGATATGTTTAAGGCACATTTTGCCAATTGCCATTTTAATGAAGATGAACTTCCAGCTTTAGGGGGAGGAACTAGAGAAGTTCCAAAATATATTACATGGTGCACATTGTCGTTATTGCACCTTGATCCCCCTACAAAACAATGTGAATTGGAAGTTCTGAAAATTGTGCATTTACAAAATATGGCAAACCAGATACCAGATGCGTTCACCAATACAAAAAGGTGGCAAAATCATATATACCCGCTGTAAATGTTCCATCAAGAGTTATTGTTCCAGAAGAACAAAATGATGGAAATATTGTAAATGAACCTAAGGTTCAGTTGAAAATGGGGAGACCAATGGGGTCAAAGGATAAAAATCCCCAAAAGAAAAAGAAATTGGAAGAATTAAATGAAAACGGTCTAAAAGAATCACATACAGAGAAAAGTCCTGAAGAGGACATCAATATTGAAAAAACATGAATTTCCATCAATTATACCCAAAATAGAAAAGTATGAATTAGAAATAAGATAGAAGATGATGATGAAATTTTCTCATTTTCTGTATCAAAAGAAATTGATAATGAAAGTGATGATCCAGATCCAAGGTCCATATTGGAATGCCAGAAAAGATCTGATTGGGAGAAATGGGAAATATCCATAGAAACTAAGTTAAACTCCCTCAATAAAAGAAATGTTTTTGGACCTATTGTCACAACACCCGAACATGTAAAACCTATAGGGTATAAATGAGTTTTTGTTCGGAAAAGAAATGAGAAAAATGAGGTAATAAGATATAAAGCCCGACTTACTGCCCAAGATTTTTCTCAAAGACCGGGAATAGATTATGAAGAGACATATTCCCCGGTAATGGTTGCAATTACATTCAGATTTTTGATGAGCCTAGCGGCATCTAAAAATCTAGAAATGCATCTAATGGATGTTATGACAGCATATCTATATGATCACTGGATAATGATATATACATGAAAATCCCAGAAGGATTGAGAATACCTGAGGCATTTAGCTCAAAATTTAAAGAGATATGTTCAGTCAAATTACAACGATCACTTTATGGATTAAACCAATCCAGACGCATGTGGTATAATCGCTTAAGTGAATACTTATTGAGTAAGGGATATACCAACAACGCAATATGCCCTTGCGTATTTATTAAGAAATCTTTATCCAGATTTGTGATCATAACTGTATATGTTGATGACCTGAACATAATCAGAACTCAAAGGAGATTGATTATGCAAGAACTCATATGATAGAAGATTTCAAAATGAAAGATCTTGTACAGACAAAATTTTGTCTTGGGCTCCAAATCGAGCATCTTTAGAATGGAATTTTTGTACATCAATCAAATTATACGAAAAGGATCTTAAAACACTTTTACATGGATAAAGCGACTGCTTTGAGTACTCTAATGGTCAATAGAAATATTGATAAAGATCCATTATAACCTTGTGAAGATAACAAAGAGGTATTAGGTCCTAAAGTACCTTATATGAGCGTTATTGGTGGACTCATGTATCTTGCAAATTGTACTAGACCAGATATAGAATTTGCTACAAATTTGCTTGCAAGATACACTTTGTCACCTATGCATAGACACTGGAATGGAATAAAACATATATTTCATTTTCTTCAAGGAACAATTGATTTGGGATTATTTTATAATAGAAACTCTAATGTCGATTTAGTTAGTTTTGCAGATGCAGGCTATTTATCAGATCCAAATAAAGCCCAATTGCAAACTAGATATGATTTCACAGTTGGAGGCACTGCAGTTTCTTGGCGTTCCCAAAAGTAGACTCTAGTTGCTACCTCGTCAAATCATGTAGAAACAATTTCACTTCACGAAGCATGTAGAGAAAGCGTATCGCTCATATCAATGACTCAACATATACAAGAAGCAAGTAGATTAGTCATAAAGAAAGAGCCAAAAAAATTGTTTAAAGACAATGTTGCTTGTGTCGCTCAACTCAAAGAAAATTATATCAAGAGTGATCGAACGAAGCATATCCCTCCAAGATTTTTCTCCTACATACGATAGCTAGAGAAGAATCAAGAAGTGGATATCCAATATGTTTGTTGAACGGACAATGTAGCTAATCTATTTACAAAGGCGCTTCCGACTATGACATTTATTAAGCACGTTCAAAACATCGGGATGCATCATCTAAGAGATCTATGAAAAAGAAGTTATATCCATCATTTCAGAGGGAAATTATGTTATTGTACTCTTTTTTCCTTGTCATAGTTTTTATCCCAATGGATTTTTCCATAATAAAGTTTTTAACGAGGTAGTAAATAAGACATATCGATTTGAATAATTAAGAGAGAATGTTATAGTAATTATCCAAAGTCATTTTTTATTGTTTTCTCTTTCACCGCCTTCGATTTAACCGACCTTGATCCATTATATATATGCCTTAGTATCATCCCATGTAACTGACTTTACTTGAGTTAGTAAAGATAAGAAAATGATATTAAGTGATTCTCTTCTTCTCTCAAATACTCACGTCACATATCTCTTTATATTATAATACTATAATATATTTTTAGAGTTATTTATAATATGATAAAACGGTCAGATAAATACCAAACTTTTCTGAATTTGCCAAAAAAATATCAAAGTTTTTCTCTCTTAAAAAAAATAACAAACTTTTCGTCAACTACGCCAATGTAGTATTGCTTTAATCAAAATTAACCCATGTTAAGTATCGTTAGCTGTTAATAAACCCTACAGTTATCAAAACGATGAGTTTTGATACCCTGTCACTGCAATTACTAAAACGCTGAGTTTTAATATTGAACCCTAAAAGCCTTCGAGAAATCCTCTTCCTTCTCTGCGTTTTTTCTCCTCGTTGTTGAAGAAACTAAAGACCAAATCCTTTGAAATTCTGTAGTGATGAAGCTCAAATGTGAAGTCCCATAGACTATGTAAGGCAATCCTCGTCTAGGAGTAGTGAAAATCGTGAGGTTGAAAGAGAAGTTGAGGTAAAAGCTATGTCTGAAACTTGTGAAAGACCAAGTAATGAAAACCGTGATTCAGAAAGTGAAGATGAAGTCGAGGGTGATGAAAAAGGAGAAGACGAGGGCGAAGGAAGAGAAGTTGTTCCTGTTGAAGAAAACGCTGCTCATGTATTATTTTATCAATTTGGGGATATTGATAGCAAGGATAGTGATAGAGAGGACGAAATGTGGAGAGATGATTTGATTCCTCAATCTGATAATACTTCATCTGGTGATGAAGAAGAGCCAACGCAAAATTAAAATGGTGACAATTCAGATGAGGAAGATGGTGAAATTCTTAGGCTTGGCAAAACATTTGGCTCTGCATCAAATTTGAAAAATACTCAATTGAGGTATCCTTTGAAAACAAGATATAATGTGAAGTTATACATTTCAAAGATGAAGAGGTTAGCTGTTATTTGCTATAATACGGAGATTAATACAGAGAATCCTTGTCCATGGAGAATTTAGTGCTCCTATAAAAGGAGTAAACACAAGCTGCAGGTTAAGGTGTACCAGGATAAGCATATTTGTGCACGTTTTGAGTACACAACACTGTTAAAAAGTTCCATAATTACAGATCTATACATAAAGAGATTGCGTGTGGATCCCAAATTTACAACAAGAGAGATGGCAACATAAATCCTTAGGAGTTACAATCTTCACGTGAGTGAAGAACAATGTCGAAAAGCAAAAACAAAAGTGAATAAGGCTAGAAGAAAAGAACATGAAGCTCAGTTTGCTCCCATATGGGATTATGAAGCTGAGATACTGAAGACAAACCCAGGAAGTATTGTTGACATTGAGACCATTCCGGGTCCAATTCCAGGAAGCTTGCAAAGGTTTCATAGAATTTATCTGTGTTTTGCAGCTCAGCGAGACGCATCGAAGAGATACTGCAGACCCATTATAGGAGTAGACGGTGCTTTCCTTGAATGGGATATCAAAGGACAGTTATTAGCTATAGTTGGACGTGATGGTGATAATTGGATTGTCCCAATAGCATGGGCAGTCATCAAGATTGAGAATGAGGTACACTAGGACTGATTTATGCATCATCTAAAGGTTGATTTAGGACTCGGCAAAGGCAATGACTACAACATAATATCTGACAAACAAAAGGTAATGATCTATTTTTATCACGTTGTATCTGATAGTGTGTTAATTGTAATGGTGTTTTATGTGTTTGTATTTAATTTTACATTATTGTATTACTAACACATAATGTGTTGATCTGTTTTTTGTTATTGAAGGGGTTGGTAAAGGTAGTGCAAACTCAACTGCCACAAGCTGAGCACAAAAGGTGTGCTAGATACATTCTAGGAAATTGGAAACACGACACTCATGACATTGAGATTGTGAGGCTATATTGGAGAATTGTGAGGAGTTATACAACTGGAGACTACCTTAAAAATTTGGAGGCATTGAGGCAACATAGCTAAGGAGCTTATGATTGTCTACTCAAACAACATCCAGAAACATGGTGTCGAGCATTCCTCAGGGTAGGTACTTGTTACAATGACAATCTCAATAACCTCTGTGAGTCATTCAATCGTACTATTCATGAGGCTAGGAAGAAACCTTTGCTAGATATATTGGAGGATATTAGGAGACAATGCATGGTGTGAATTGCTAAGAGGTCAATTATGAGTCAGAAGTTGCAGTCTAGGTTCACAAAGAGTGCTCACAAATAGATGGATTCAGCAATACAGAAATCGAGAGACTGTGTGAGATATATGTGAATTGGTGATTTGCATGAGATTGATGTACATGGTTGTTCCTACCGTGTTGATATGAGGTTATAGATTTGTGGCTGGCTGAAGTGGCAGTTGGATGGAATACCATGTGAACATGCTACAAAAAACTGAAGATAGAAGACTATATCTCTGATTATTTTAGCACTAGGATATTGTAAAATACATATGAGAATGGGATCCAACCTGTAGAGGGAATGAAGTTGTGGCCTAGGATGAATAGGTTACCTGTTCTACCACCGTCAAATAGAATCGGCAAGGCTGGGAGACCAAGTAAGTATGCAAGGCACAAAGGACAAAATGAAGCAGCCACAAATGCTGATAAATCGAAGCTGACTCAGAAAAATCGAGTTATAACCTGCTCAAAGTGCAAAGAAGATGGCCACATCAAGTCTACATGCAGCAATGCAATGCTTGAACCTGTTGCTAAAAGGCCACAAGACCGTCCAAGAAAGCAAACAGTCTGTATATTGAGTTATGTTTCTCTGTTATGTTTCATTCCAAGAATTCTTTTAAATATTTATGTTTTATTGTAGGTCGAAGAAAATGTAGGATCTTCACAAGTTGGTGGATCACAACTACAAGTTTATAGATCACAAGCTAGATGCTCACAAGGAGGAATCTCTTATGTTCATGGATCCCAAGTTTAGATGCGATATTAGGCTTGATTTAAGCTGCTTTTAAACTTTTTGCAACGTTCAACTTTTAGAATTTTTGTAAACGTTTTGCTTTAAGTTGTTATGTAAGACTCAACGTTTTTTGGTTAAAAAAAGTCTTTGTTTTACAATCTTTTACTCTTTAAGACAACAATATGTGATCAAAGAGTCTCTGTTTTACAATATTTACTCTTTAAGACAACATTATATGATCAAAGAGTCTCCCTGTTTTACAATCTTTTATTCTTTTAAGACCATAAATAGCAACTTTATATGATATGATCAAAGAGTCTTACAATATGAGATTACAATCTTAAAAACCAAAAGCATATCATCATTGAGTCTTACAATCTTAAACAATTACAAACTACAAGTTTCATCATCCAAGTATCACAACAATAAACGCAGCCAATACTATTACACCAATCACCAAACCAAAAACAAGTCACATTTTGCAGGCGCTTCACACTTGATTGGGACCTCGATTGCGACCTCATTCTTATCTTTGTAAACTTAAGATTCTTTAGAAATCAAGTCGAAATGGTGAAGAGAATGGAGAACGTATAGTGATTTTGGAAACAAATAGAGATTTGATTCAAAGAAATCGAGAGAGACAGAGAGATAGAAAGAAATAGGGGATGACTTTTTAGGGATTTTGATTTTGTGACCTAAAACGCCGAGTTTCATCCATTTTAACGTCATCATTTATTAACAGCTAACGATGCTTAACGTGGGTTAATTTTGACTAACAGCAATACTAAATTGGCGTAGTTGACGAAAAATTTGATATTTTTTTGGAGAGAGTAAAAGTTTGATATTTTTTTGGCAAATTCGGAAAAATTTGGTATTTCTCTGTTATATATAAAAGGTCCTTTGTAAACAATGCTGATTTTCCTTTCAAATGATTTTTTGCAAACAACATTTCAGATGATCATTTCAAACAACTTTTAAACTTATAGATCAATTAAAAATATCATTTACAAACAAAATTATTTATGATCGTTTGGGAAAAGATATCTATAACTACAAACAATCATTTACTTTTATATTTTACGCATAATTATGATTTAAGAAAGAGTATATGATTCACTTTATTGTTCACAAAAGAGAATCATTCATTTACATTAAAAATCATCTGTCATTTGCTAATATAAAAATTATATGTTAAAATAGTAATTATATGTTGTTGGTTGCTTTTTAGAATAGTTATTAAATCAAATATTACATAGTAATTTTTATTTCACTACACTATTTAATCGTTGCAGTACGTGTTATTAATCAACATTAATTTTCAAATGAAGTTTGTTTGAAATTTTTTTGCCAACCACTATCTTCAAACGGTTATTTTCGAATGACCTTAATTTCAACTGCTCATTTACGACCTTAATTTCAACTGCTCATTTGTTTTCAAACAGTTGTTTCAAATAATATTACCAATCGGACACACAAGGTTTCTTAGAGCATTTTTCATTGGGTTATCACAATGAGTCTCTTACTATTAAAATGTATAAATATAAAGTAAGTGTTGTTCTCTTCTTAGAGTGATACATCATTCACCTTTAAAACAACTTATTAATTTTAAACCACAATTTAAAACAAATATTTAAATTTAAACCAAAATTTAAAACAAATGATAAATTGTATTAATTTAGTCTTCAAAGTAATAATTAAAAATATAATATCAAAACATACCTCTTCTTATTTTGTAAGTAAAATATAACACAACAATTAATAAAAAAAATATAAACAAATATCTGAATTAAAATAAAAGATAATTAAGTAAATATACAAGAACTTATCTATGATTAGGTATCTGCCTTGACTAGAAATCATAGCTTCCTGTATGTAAAAATGGATGATTCTACCCCTAACTTAAGTGCACCACCAACAAAAACAACTTGTTGTTTCCTACCCTGCATCAGAGAAAGTTGTATTAAAAATAATAAAATTTTATGACTTGTGTATTGGAAAAGCGAACCTTTAGGTGGGTTGGGGATGTGTGGAGCCACTAATTACGCTCTTCTCATCTTCAATTGGCTTTTATAGGTGAAAGATCTTGGCTTTTCTTACAGTGATTCCACGAGAGAAATACTCAAACATCAACTGGAGGAAAAATATAGTATCGTTGTTGTTGGGTTCATCTTCAAGACCAGAATTCCGGTGTTGAATCTGTAGGTAATTTTGCGTTGTAGTTCCCGTTAGGCGTTTTCGTTTGAAGAGTCATAGCTAAAGAGTGAAATTGGGTGTGTGTTATGTTTCGTTTTGTCGATTGTGGTGTTTAATAGACGTTATGTAACTACGTAGTTTGTGGATGTGTGAAATGAATTTTTGGTCACAACTCTATATACTTGGTGTTGTCAAACTTGAGTGATTTGTGATAATGTAGGGTTAAGGTGTCATGAAATTGGTTGTATTGTTGTGTATTCTAGCAGGAAAGTAAACGATGGTGCAAGAAATATGATGACAAAAACTGGATCTTTTTGCCTGCTATCAATTATGTTGTTTGTCATAAAAATAAACTGTGAACTATTAATGTGTAACAACTTTGAGAGAAACTTAGATTTGTTGTAATTGTGTTGAGTCATGGATGTATGTATGAGAGAAATTGAGTCATGTTAACAGTCATGGATTCATGGATGTATGAGAGAACCTTAGATTTGGTTTTGTTAGCTGGTAAGTGATAATTTAGACAGTAAAAGAGTAGCTAGCAAATATGATGATAGTTAACGAAACCTTGGGAACGATGATGAGAAGAACAAAATGTATTAGGCTACTAGCAATTAGTATATATGATGACAAAAGCTGGATCTTTTTGCCTGCTAATAATTTGGTTGTCTGCCATAGAAATAAATTGGGAACTAGTTATCTCGTAACAGTTGTGAGAGAAACACAGTTTTGTTGTAATTGTGTTGAGTCCTGGATGTATGTATGAGAGAATTTGATTCATGGATATAGTTATGGAATCATGTATGTATGAGATAGAGGCTTAGATTTGTTTTTGTTAGCTGGTAAGTGATAGTTTAGATGGTAAAGGAGTAGTTAGCAAATATGATGGTAGTTAACGAAACCTTAAGAAAGATGATGAGATGAACATAATGTATTAGGCTGCTAACAATTAGTGTATTCGTCATAGAAATTAGTTGTGTACTCTTTACCGGATAACATGTGTGAGAGAAACTTGAAATTGTTGGTAAGGTGTTGAGTCTTAGATGCAATGAGAAGGAGATGAGTGATTTTCACGCATTTTACCCCATTTTAGCTGCATAGTTTACATATGTTTGCATTCATTCTCATTACATATTGTGCATTTTAGAGTCATATTAGGATCATTTTGGCATGCACATTGCATTTGGAGCATCTCAGGTACTTTGGAGCAAAATGGAGCATTTTGGAGTGGAATTAGCTTGAAGACTGCAAGGATGAGTCAGTCAGAGTGAAGACTGCCAGTATCCTGACTCAGTCAGAGTGAAGACTTCCAGTATCCTGATCCTGTCAGAGTAAAGAGTGCCAGTATCTTGAAGGTTGAAGACTCAAGCTCGCCTGGAAACCAGCGAGTGCAGACAGAACAAGCACTAAGCCAAACTGCAAATTGAAGGCCAGAGTTCCAACTCGTCTGCCACTATTCGAGCACAACTCAGACTCACCTATACACAACCGAGTGGAGCAAAGAACCAAGTCAGAAATTGCAATTTTGGAAGCACTCGCCAATATGACTCGCTACCGATAGAGGCGAGCTGAGGACTGACTGAAGCTGAATGGTGAGACTCAACCCCCGACTCGCCAGTGACCACCTGAAGTAGCATCAACCAACTTTATCTATTTTGACCGACTTAACCTGATGCTGACTCGGATTAGGGCTTTCACGTTTTAAGACTTATATATATACCTCTTATGCGAACAGCAGCAACCTAGTTTTTGCTACTTTAGCCTAGATATAAGATTTCTCTCTTTTGCGTCTTTCGTTGTTCTTGCTGTTTGAATGAAAACCATTGTTCTTATTTGAATTTCATGTTAGTTAGTGAATTTTACCTTCAGTTTTGATTTCCGTCTTTCATTATGCCTTCTATTTCTGTCTTTGAAGCTGTCTATCCACCCATGGATAAGGAATAGTCTGTTTAGGGTTTTGTGAGGAGATAGACTAGATCTAGGCTTGATTCTGGGTTTGTGATGTTATTGCTTGAATTCTGCCATAGGTTTCGCTAGGTTGAATGTTCTTCATGCTTATTTCAACTTGATCACATGAAATCTGATTCATAGGCTATCTCACCCGGAAGGTGTTCGATGATATGTTTGGCTTAGGTTCAGTCTAGGATTGATGCATTATGGCCCAAGGGATTGGATGTTCAGAGCATCAGTTGGTTGTTTAGGATATGCTCGTTAGTGCCAGTTTGAGTGTCTGATCACCAAGGGATTGGGTTAGGTCGCGCTTGAACTGAGATTTCATGACCACGGGAGTGGCTTGTTTACATCGTTATCCTGATTCGATGCTTGCCTGTTTAGGTTATTAGATAAAGTCAGAAACCCAGGATTCGGTCTAGTTCGTTGACTTCACTCTCCTCAGAAGCCCGTCTTTCTCATTTGCTTGCATTCGTTGTGTTGCTCTGTTTAGTTTTGATCTTTCTGTTTTCTGTCTTGACACCCTGTTATGCTTGTCTGTTTAGTTTCATTGTTTTAGTTAGATAGTCATACCCTCAGGATGACTTGTTTTGCTTGTTTCCTTTAGCTGACGGTGACAGAATCACCTCGTTTTTGAGATTGGCTTGGATTAGTTTGTTGATTGCATTCCTGATTGTTTACTACAAACCTGGCTGGATTGATACCTCTTGTACTATAAGGATTTGATAACCGGACTGAAAAATCCTGTTATCAATGAGTGTAATTGATTTATGCATTACATATATGAGATTCTTAGCTGAAAAAGTGTAATTTATACGAAGTGAAAATGTGTTTTGTTAGATCGTAAATTAATGTGAGTAGCAGCTACAAAATATTGTAGCGTTTACCTGCTTTAGTAGCATATCAAAAAGTTTGTAGCAGCTAAAATAAATTACAGAGCATTAACCTAACTCTCTTTATAATAAAATTGTTTAACAAGACAAGAAAAGATGAAAATGTTTAGCGGGTAACAATATGAGTGGAAAAGGTAATCTTAGCAGATGACAATTATAGAAGCATATAACAAATATTAGTAATGCATGAAAATAATTGTAGTTGCTAGAGTAAAAGAACAGATAAGTACTTTGATATTTCATTTCAAATTGGAATAGTAAACACTAACATGCAATTCGACATGTAATAGAAAAGTCAACAACACCACTCACCTCTTATTCAGTTCCATTTGATGACTTGTCGATCCCACCTAAGTTTAAATTGAGTTGAAGGAGAAAATTGTAAATGATGCTTATAGACCCACGTCAATGAATTTCGTAAAATTTTTTGTATACCCGCTCAAATTTCGCTTAAAATAAAATATAAATTTATCCCATCCACTATATAATTTTCTATTAAAATAAACAAAAATAAAAATAATAAATTCACCACACATCTTTAATCATTTAGTATCTAAACTAACACAAATTTCACAGTTACAAAAGCAAATTATAAATTCATCACACACTCTTTATATGACATATTTTAAGATTATTAATTCATTTGATATTTTTAGTAATTTAGAATCTATATATACTAAAAGTTCTTAATTGTGGTCTCTTAGGTCATCCAATTGCAACTTAAAACTTATAGAATGGTGCCATGTCAGCGGCTTCTAAAAATTAAAACGTATAGCCAAGAGGCTTCTTACATTCTCCACTAACTTGCTCAATAACTTTAACAGTCTTAATAATAATTAATGAAAATTAGAGTTAGCCTAAATTCACTTTCTCACCACGTCGCAAAAGTCCATGCCATTTCAATTGTCTTGAGTTCCCTTCCATGGAGTTTTTAAGCTTCCAAAAACTTTCACATCTTAATGGAAAATATGTCTCCGTTAAGACTTTCTCATGTCTAAAATCCAGGAAATACTGAGAAACCTCCAGTAAATAAACTACTTAAACAAGGTAATCAAACTTTTTGCATCATTGGTTAGTTTTTTCTATTCATTATCTATGCATATATGACGCCTGGATTGCCTCTATTAGGGGAGCTGCAAATGATCTTATCTCTGCTTGAAGCAGAAGATGATGCTGTCAAAGTAGTAGCAAATTTGGCTGCAGAAGGTATATGTAGTCTTCATCCTTTGACTTTTTAAAATTATCACTCTTACCAATTCGTGGCCTCATCATTTATTAGAAGCTGGTAGTCTCACCTTTCTGCTGATGCTTCTGAGAAATATACATAAAGTTGTTGTTGGTATAATCGGTACCATCAATAGAAGTTGATCATGGAGGCATCGGTACCATCAACAGCAGCCAATGCTCAAGATTCTTATACCCTCATGATGGTGGCTGGAGCAATTGCTAATTTTTGTGGAAATGGTATTCATCTCTCTGTTTACGCTTATATAATATAATTTTGAATATGCAAAAATATACAATTTAATTTGCTGATGATAATACAAATATTTATTTTAAAATTAATATATAAATATGTATTATACAAAAATCGGGGCGTAGCCCGGTATAGCCTCTAATTTAAATTAAAACAATATTCGAGAGGCTAATGAGCATGTGGATAACTAGAACATTGGTAGTAATTGGAGTTTGCATTCCTTTATAATGTAACTCATACTCGTGGCAGTAGCAATCGTCAAATCGTTGATTCAAAAGAATATCGAAGTAATGACTCTTTTTAATAAATTAAAGATCAATCGATGTTTAACATTAAGGAAAGAGTCTTATAGGATCTGTAATTTTTTCAATCAAAAGTCAGAGTTTTTTACAAGATAAAATACTCTTTATATAACAAAAAAGAATAAATCTCACATATTCTAACAAAACATAATGAAATGCTTCTAGAATTAAGGCAACGGTTTAGAAACAGAACAAATGGAAATAACAGAGTAACAACTAACAATGTATGTGACATGCACTGCATCAGGTCCCCGGGAGTTTGAGAAGATTCATCTCTAAATCTTGCGGCTTGTTGTCTAAAACGAAGGTGAGGTGATTGACATTGAAGATATTATAAGTCAGTAGTGCGTAGGCAACTTGACACGATATGCATTGGGATTGCTTTGTTCAAGTTTCTACATTAGTCCAATTTTCCAAGATTTTAGCTTGTTGTAATTGCTTGGATCAAAAAAGAATTTTGGTTGTGTTTATCCACAACACATTTATACTTACCCGCATAGTCTTCTAAATTTGTAACAGCTCTCATATAAACATTCTGCAAAGAAGTTATAAAATCAAGTGGTAAATCATACATTTATGACTTATCTAGTACAAATGTTAAATCTGAGCCTTGCAACTCCTTGTAACACCCTGACAGGGAACACAAAAGTGTTGGAGCTCGTGATGTAACAGGTGGTGGAGCCAAGGAAAAGATATTATACGCCGATTATAAAAAAAAGCTATAAGTGTTTTGATGTCCTCATGCACACTCCGATCGTACTACCATGGTTGGCATAGTAATATGTGGCTCACATCCATAGGTACAATATCACAATAAATCTTGTCTTTATAAAAATCTCTAATCGAAATTTGCAACAACGCAACGATGAGTCACCAAAATTTATGATCCTTGAGTTTATAAGATGATGGATGTACCTCACGTATCATTTACAACATGTCATATGCGTCCTCCAATATCACATTACGTGAGCTGCCAGAATCAATAACAAAGCAACAAACCTTATTCTTCACAGTACTTGGTGAGCGGAAGCTATTTGCCCATAACCATGGTTTCTCTACAGTGGCCAGTGATAGGAAGACTTGTTGCAACATCAACAACGGTCCTTCGTCACCATGTAAGTGTTCCACCGGAATTTCTGTTGAAAATGTCAAATTGGCATTAAACAAATAATAGAAAGTTGGTAAAATTGTTGG
>OVAX01001662.1:0-32748 GCA_900406405.1 Lepidium africanum | reverse complement strand
AAAAAAAAAAAAAAAAAAAAAAAAAAACAAAATTCTCACAACTGTGTACAGAAATTAACTCCAGAGTTTTTTTTATAATGATATGTAAACGAACGACAAAAAACACAGTTATGTCTCTTATGTAGACCATATATACTCGTTGCAACATATTTTACAGAGTTATTATACTTAGAAGATTAAACAGAACAAATCATTATTGTGCAAAAAAAAGCATCGAAACTGTACAAAACTAATCAAAATTCTGCACAAATCTTTGGGTAAAAGTCTGTATAAATCAATAAACAATCTTTCAAGATCTGTAGAATATATAAAACTTTCAAAATCTTCATTACTTCCTATATCCTTAAAAGTCAGTAAGACTTTTGATCCAATAACACTCCCTTACTCTTGAGAGAGAAAAAATGAAGCAAATCGAACCAAACCGAATGTAAATTAATTCTAAATGAAACCTATTTTAAAAAAATTGATCAAATCAAACCAAAATTTTGTTGTAAAAAGAGTTGATTTATAGTTATGAATCATTGTATCATTTTTTAGGAATTAAAACAAATGCTCATGTGGTAAATTTGTAGAAGTTTTTTTTTTTTTTTTGTCAACCTTAGTTGGATCGACAAAGTCTGATCTATAGTCAAAGCCCAAACTCTAAACTCTCTTTTTCCTTTTCCTTGCACCTGAGAAAACTCAAACCCGGGTGTCTGAGGATTTGTAAAATGGCCACTACTACTTGGCCACCTGTCCTCGGCAATTTGTAGAAGTTTTTAATGTGGTAATGTGGATAGTTTAAGAAGATTTGAAAGAATACTTTTATTAGTATAGATATTAGTATTGTACACGCACAATACACGGAATAACAACAAAAAATAAATACCAAAATTTACGAATTATTTGATCTCAAACATTAACTATAATTTTTAATGATATTAAAAATATATTTTCGAATTTTACTAATTTTAAGAATATTTTTGTATTGAAATCTAGACCACCTATAAAACCATTCACAATGTTTTTTTTTTTAATTCTTATTGTAATGCATGCATAAGCTGTACAATTTTTTATCATGTATATATTGTTAATTACATATATTTTTTTGAATATACATTTTCAACATTATCGTTTGCAATTTTACCTTTCATCTCCATAAATAATAATCAATTATGTGAAATCATATATAATATGCAATATAACATTTATATGTATTTTTAAAAACTTTAACGATCATACACAGTAAATTTTTTTACTTTAAACTTTAAATTTGGACAACTCGTCTCAAAGATTTCAGTTTGATATACTATTTTGATGACATCAATGGTGAATTATATCTATACTATCAGATGGGAATAATTATTGGAAAACTAACATGATGTTGGGTTGATTACAAAATTTGTGGGCTTATTCGTTAAATTATAAGGCACATGTTTTGTTATCACCGACAATTGAGTCCAATTGTTTCTCTAATATAGAACAAAGATATGTATATAAGTATATATATATATATACATATAAGATCGAGAATAAGAAATACGGAGAGTAGAGAAAAGATATAAACAATTAACTGAGCTAAAATAAAGTTGTCATGATGAATTTAGTCGAGAATCTGTTTTAGATTTATCATTATCTCTCTCAAAGCTAGGCTCAATCTTCTTCACCTTTCTATTCTTTCTTTATTTGATTTTTACTACTTGTGATAATGGCTTAATCATGGTGTGCACGATAATTAAGTAAACGGAGTCAATGCTCTAAGCGATCCACTATTGAATCTTGCACAAGTTACTGTGGTCAATTGCTTAAGCACGTAAGCTCCTTGCTTTGCCACTGTTCTTTATTTGTGTTGCAGATTTCTTCAAAGATTCATCACAAGTTTTCATCTTTTACCTCTGGATCTAACAAACTTAAACAATTGAATTTGATGAGAAGACTATCTTGATGATGAGGAACGGGTTTGTGCCAGACTTATCCAAGCTTCAACCTCTCACAAGTTCTAACTACAGAAGGTGGTCCAAGAAATTACTCTTCTTCTTCCAAGAGACTGGACTAGATTACAGCCTCACTAAAGACTCAATAACTACTGGTGGAAATGATACTTTTGATTCTGTCCAAACTCGACCAAGCAAGGAAAATAAAGATTCTTCTGATACATGTTCATTCAACCAAGTAAACAAAAGAAGGATGGAACATTCGAGGAATACACTAAAACTTGCAGAGGACATATCATTCGTCACCTTTCAGAGAAGTTATTCGACATTTATATGAGATATGATTCTGTTAAAGAAATCTATTCGAATCTCAAAAAGATATATATAGGTTAATACGAGGGGAAGAAAAAATATATCACTTCTCAGTGGATTTGCTTCAAGATCTGTGATGATATTCCAGTCCTTGATCAACTTCATGAATATGAAGCAATTGTCTCAAGAGCCTGAAGGAATACCAATCAACAATCAACTTGCAGCTCTGATTTTGATTGACAAACTCCCAGATTCATGGAGTAGCTATCATTCAAAGCTCAAACACAAGAAGAAAAATATGAATCTTGATGAACTTATCTCTGACATTATGATTGAAGAAGCTAATAGGATGTATCAAGCTAAATATTTTGAAACAAACTCGTTCAAACCTAATGCTCATCTTTTAGAAAGTTCTTTTGGAAATAGCAAGAAGAAATGGAAAGGAAAGAAGAAGAACAAGGATAATAAGAATCCTCATAAACAATCAGTTGATATTAAGAAAAAAGAGAAGTGTTTGAATTGTGGAAAATTGGGTCACAAGAAGCACGAGTGTAAGCTTCCATAACAACAAAAGGAGGAAACTCAAGCACATCTTACTAAAGACATTGTTGTTGTTGTCATTGTAGTTCATGCTGCAACTGACAAAGTGGAATGGATCGTAGATTTTGGATCAATTAGACACATCTGCAACCAAAAATCTCTCTTCAAGAACATAGAAGAAAATGGAAATAACAATGTCTACTTGGGTGATGCAAGTGCTCTGAACGTTGAGGGGATCAGAGAAATTGAATTGAACCTGTCATCAATGGGATCCTTGACCTTAACTAAAACTCTCTTTGTGGCTAATATGTGCATGAACCTGATTTCCAGTACTTCAAAGTGTGAAATCTGTGTAGAAGCAAAACATGCTAGATTGTGTTTTAGAAATCAAATCAATTGTACCATTCTTGAATTAATCCATTATGATATAGCTGATTTTAAAAGTACTTGTAGTAGAGGTGGAAAGAGTTATTACATTACCTTTGTTGATGACTTCTCTAGATATGCTCGTGTGTACTTGTTAAATTCAAAGGATGAGTCGTTTGATGTGTTTGTTCAGTTCAAAAATGAAGCAGATTGGATAGAAAGATTAAGACGATAGGATTTGATAGAGGAGGAGAATATATGTTTGGAAAGTTTATATGTTTTTGTATTGATGTAGGTATAATTCGTGAAACTTCAACTTCATATTCACCTCAACAAAATGGAATTGCTGAAAGGAAGAATATGACTCTCAAAAACATGATGAATGCAATGCTTTTAAGTTCATGTATGAGTGATCAATTGTGGGGAGAAGTTGTTCTCTCTACTTGTCATATTCGTAATAGAGTACCTCACATAGGCAATCTCAGTTATACCTAATGAACTATAGAAATGTTACTTTCCAAATCTGAACTATCTTCCTGTTTGGGGATGCTTAGTAAAAGTAGGTTTACCTAACTTTAAAAGAAGTAATATAGGATATAAAACTCTTGATGTTATTCTCGTTGGTTATGCAAGTAATAATGTTGCATATAGATGCATTTGTTTTAATAGGAAATCGATGACTCTCAGCCATGTAATTGAATTTCGTGATGTGGAATTTTTTGAGGAAATATTTACATTCAAGAAATTATGTGGCTTTGTAGTCTCTTTACCCTCTTTTGCAGACTCTATTGACAATTTTGATTCTACATTGAATTTTTCAAAGAGGAGAACATATGAGCACTTAGATGAATAGGAACGAGTAAAAGAATGAGAATTCCTATTGACTTTTGTGTAGATTTTATAACCAGTTTTCTTGCAGAAGAAAATGAATTCAGTGAAGAAATCATTATCACTTTTCCAGTTCGAAGAAGATTCATTGTCCTTCTCTGAAGCAATGCAATCTATTGATGCTCTCTTCTGGAAGGAAGCAATATACACTGAATATGATTCAATTATCACTAACCACACTTGGGAAATTATAGATCTCTCAAATTGATGCAAAGTGTAACACTCCGGTTTCAGGAAATATGATATATGGTGGTGCATGTGGAGATGTTTAAAGAATTGATTTTCCACCTATGTCACCAAAGTGCACTTATATTTTTGGTTACTTGTCCAGAGAGAAATCCAAGGTTAAGCGTTTTAGTGTAAATGGATTATAAAGAAAAAATTAAAGGCATAGATGGATCAATTAACAAGTTTAAGGCCAAATTAGTAGCTTAAGGATACACTCAAAAATAGGAATTTGATTTTTTTGATACTTATGCTTCTGTCACTAATATTGCCTCTATTAGATTGCTATTAGGTGTTGCTTCATCTCATACGTTGATAGTGAATGGATGTTAAAACAACTTTTTTAAATGGTGATTAGATGAGAAAATTTATATGATTAAAACTGAAGGGTTTGTCAGTGAAGGGCAAGAAGACAAAGTTTGAAGATTGAAAAAATTACTCAATGATTTAAAGCAGGCTCCTAAGAAATAGTTTGAGAAATTTAGTTTAGTTCTGTTTGAGAATGGTTTTGTGTCATATTCAGGAGATACTTGCAGTAAGGAAATCAAGTATGAATTTTTCATTATTTGTCTCTACGTTGATGATATGTTGATTCTAGGATCTGGTTTGTCAATTGTAAAATAAACTAAGTCATTTCTTAGTTCTAAGTTTAGTATGAAAGATCCTAAGGAAAGTTGTGATCTTAGTAATAAAGGTTACTAAAACAGAAAAAGGTTTTAGTTTATCTCATTTTCATTATCTAGAGAAAGTTCTTAAGAAATTTGGGTATTAGGATCAAACTATAGCTAGAACTCCATATGATGCATCTTTACACTTATGTAAAAGTAGAGGAGAAAGTGTAAGGCGGAACGATTATGCAAAAATTTTAAGTAGTGCAATGTATCTAATGTACCTTATGCAGTTAGCATGTTGAGTCGCTATACTCACACTGCTAATGATAATCATTGGAAAAAAGTAAAATCGATTGTTAAGATATCTCAAAGAAACTTTGAATTGAAGTTTGAACTATGATGGATCTGTTTGTGTTACATTAATGGACTCATTTCTATTTGGTACCATATTTTTTTATTTTTTATAGTCATTACACCATTTGTAGACTCTTACCTTGTGTAACTCCTAATAATTTTCATTTCAATAAAATGTACATTCTTGTTAAAGAAATAAACATCAATTTAGTTTTTGTCAAAAGAAAAAAAAAAGCGAAGGAGAATTAAGGCACGCCTTGTGCCAACACCTTTCAAGCGAATCTGGTCCCAATTCCAATTGTGATACGAAGAGAAAGCTGAACGGTCGAATAAATATCATGGTCTAGTCACTTCTATATTCATGATAAGAATCATTATTGTAGTTTAGTATGAAAACATTACTGGCTTCGCCACTTGAACACTTGCTCGATTGTCACATCTATTTTTCTTGAGGCTCTTACTTGAGTACAATCGAAGCCAATAAATTTATAATTGGCTAGGTCTTTTTTAAAATTTTTTTATTGTATATCGGAGTATATTTAAAACAAAATCTTGTAATTTTTTTTTTAAGTGCATTGATTTGTTAGTTATTTTTTTGGGTCAAAACATTGATTTGGTAGTTAAGAAGTATGAATTGGGATGTAAGACGTCCGCCATGAAACCACATTGCGTGGTTTGTCTGTTCCCCACGCGTCTTTCCTTCTTTCAGTGAGATAATAATTAAATAAATATCTGGTGTCTACAAATAATCACATGTTGTTTTCTAATAATTTGCCTTGTTTTGCTTTTCAATTCTCAATAATGATTAATTTTCCACTATAGCAATGACTAAGATTCTGGTTGGTCATTTTTTTTTATCTCCAATTTTGACTTTCTGTCATGCATAGTTGAAGATATTCTGATTAATGAAAAACTGATCTAAAATTGAACATAGTTTAGATATTTTTGGATTCGTATTCAATCAATCATGTCTGGTCACATAATCGTGCGGACTAATCAGTGACAACAAGAATGATAATATGTGATTATGTCCATCTATTTTGTCTAAACTAAAATCAAATTATATTAGCTTAAACCAAATATGATTCTTTAACTTCAATTACTCTTTGAATCCGATGTTAGCAATTATCTGCATATATTTGACTTACCACAAAAAGATTCCAAAACTCTGATTCCAATTTATAGCAAAGTTATAGTATAAGTGTTGGTCCTTAAACTCTTATTTAAAGATTCAGCAAAAATTTTTACAAGGGAAGAGAAGTTTTGCAGTACAATATGCTATTCTCTCACTCCAAGCTAGATGCTTTCTGCGAGTTCGGTTTCCTCCTTTTATCGTTGTCCAGCCTGTCAATTACGCTTCATCAAATTAATTATAATTTAATGCTGACGAGCTCACTGTTTCCTTTTATGTTTCTGTCAACCTCGCTCGTGATTGATTCTGCATTTATTGTTCTGGTCCCGCGGTGATTTTAACTTTCCTTTATTATCCCGAGATGATTTTCAATTGGGCATCTCCTTAATGGGTCCGATTAATTGGGTATCACCAACTACCCCCTAATCTTATTAAATCCAGAGGATTTGAGGAGATTTTGACTCCGATTTCCACGATTTTCTTTCCCCCATGACTTATCGTGATCCCGGGTTTTTTGGACTTAGTGGTTCTTATAAACTGCCATTTTCTTTCGTCTTCAGCTCTGCAGATTCCCATTACGGTTCCCAAGGTAAAGGTTCTTCATATCCTCTCCTGGTTACTGTTTTCTTTTCTTACTTCCATTGTTTTTCTCTTTCATACTTCTTTCATACTCCTCACTTTTCTTTCGACTTTCGCTTCCCTTACTATTCGTTTCTCATGGTTCCACGTACATCTTTCGGAAATCCATCATCATCAAAGGCACGTTCCTCCGCTGGTGTTTCTAGTCGCTCTGTTTCTCGTCACCCTCTTCTCACTGAGAACGATTTAGAAGAATTTAAGGTCAAGCATCATGTTTCCAGTGAAATCGATCTTCGTCTCTCTTCTAACTCTCTTCCTGGTTATGTTTCGATTTCTTCTTCTTTCTTTAATGACTGTAATCTCTTGTTTCTGATTCCTTCATCTCTACTTTCTTTGCTCAACTCATTGGGTCTTTCGTTCAAACAAATCGTTCCCAATTTCATGTGTTCAATGGTCGCGTCGCTAGTTCTTGCTCGCGAGCTTGGCGAGACGCTTTTCCTGGGGGTTTTTCTTCAGCTTTTTTTTTCTGTTCGTAGATATGGGGCTCGCCCTATTTTTTAAGCTTGTGCATATTCGGGAGTTAAGTTTCTCGAGGGTTTTCCAGTTCGTAAAGACGGGTGGCTCCAGAAATCCTTCTACTTCAACCTCTGTCCAGGATCGATTGGAGACTTCCCTCCTGACCAAGTGCTAGATTCTAGTCACCTTGCTTATGGTCTGGTTTTCTGTAGAATAAAGACTCTTTAACGCGTGTTCTATCTTACTCACTTCGCGAGCTTACCACTATTATTTTTGTTTTCAGCCCTTTACGAGCCCGTTCTTGAAGCCAAGGAGCTATCGGCCTTGGTTTGTAGGTTATGGCGAGCTGACTGTCATTGGAGCTCATTTACTCCAGAAAGAGTTCGTCGTGTTTTCTTTCCTGTTATTCCTCTTCTTACATATCCGATGGCCAGATCTCCTTCATCTCACCGTTCGGGTTGCGTTGAGTCCTCTTCGCACACTGGTCAATCTTTTTCCTTTATTCTTCTTTTAGAGTAAAAAGAAAATTGTTTATGTTGGGTTTTGCTCAGGATCCCATCACCGATCTGGAGCATCTGGTCGTGCTGACACCACAAGTCATCGGCGAGGTAGTGGATCCTCTGGCTCTCTAGGTCAGGATGATGATATCCCTTTTGATACTGCTAGATCTGTTTCGGACGTGGAACCTGTCGTTGAGCAGAGGAGAGGTGAGGAACCTTGCTTAGGCAGAAGCGTTCACTTTCGGCCCGCTTGCGCTGGTGAAGAGTGTCCTTCTAAACGAGCTCGGGATGCTCCGAATTTATCTTCTGGTAACCCTCGCTACTCCTGGAATTTCAATCACACTCATGATCACCCAATCCTCGAGGATCCGCAGATGTTGTCTGAGCTTCTTTACTGTCTAACTCCGCGAGGTCATGTCCTTCCTCTTTTAAATGATATGGCATTGAAAAACGCTTATATTGAGCTTATTGGCACTTTTGGGGCGGTATTTTACTCTTCCCATGTTTCATTTTTGTTACTTGATTTTTTTTGTGGGGGTTGTAATCATGTTTTCTCGTTTTGCAGTTCATGGCTGCGATAAATAAGAGCATCGATGGCTTCGAGTCTGGCTCTTTGACTGGTGCGATTCTGAGCTTGGCTGGCTCATCCTCAAGTGCTTTGACGGATTCAGTCAAGATTCTGAATGACGCGGTGGTAGCCCGTGATGTGGAGATCACTAAGCTCCGAGCTGACGTGGATGATGTCAGGAAGAAATTGGCGTCTACGCAATGTGAGGCTGATTACACTATGAAGACGCTCCATTTCAAATGCCACTAGTGGAGGATCTCTCGTGATAGGGCCGTTGCCCGCGTTATTCATAAGAAGTCTAGCTCGCTGAGGCGACGGTACAAGGACTACTTGGTTGAAGTTCGCAACAAGTTCAAGCGCTTGAGGAGACACTCTGATTACCGGGTCTTGAAGTCTTATTCCGATATCAGGTTCCAACTTAAGAATGAGATGAAGTTTGGAGTTCTGACTCTTGACGACTTTTCATGTGCTACGGAGAAGGATCGTCTTGCCTTGGAGGACTGTAAGGACGATGCTGACTACGATGCTGACTCGTGATCATTGTTTCCTCACCGACTCTGAAGAAGACGCTGATACTAAAGTCGATTGTGAGCCCGCTGCTGCGTCCGTCGCGAGTTCGAGTTTGTCTGAAGATTGAGGAATTTCCTTACTTTTTGCTATTTTCATTTTCTTGCTCTTGTACTTTGTCTTTGCTTTTCAGCCATGTTTTTAAACTTTGGATCTTGCTGTTTTTGTTTCCGGATATTAACTTATCTTTTGAAGCACGCTTTTTTCTTTACTTCTTTACTCTGGCCAGTTAAATTTTTCTTTCTAAGGGATTATCTTGTCTTTCTCCACACTATTTGTTTACATTGGTTCGTGAATCCCTTAATCTGATAGTGATTTGTCCCGCTTAACGTATTAAGATTAAGTGCGAGTTCGTTTATTGCGTTGAACTCGTTCGTTACTTGGAGCTAATGTCTTTGTTATCAGGTCGTATTTTTCTCTTTTTGGCCAATCTCGACCTTACGTTCAAATCTTTTCTTTAGATTTGGGCGGTTTGTATTCTTTTCTGAATTTTGGCAGTTACCGGCTCTCCTGCTTGTGCTTACATCTGCCTTTAGTTTTAAGGCTCCTCCTCTTCCTTGCTTATGTTATTTTCATCGTCAATCTTAACAGGTAACCTCTTCACTTCTATTACTCGTTTTCTTTCATGCTTTTGATAACTTCCATTTTCTCTGTTCCCCTTTATATGAGTTTTTCCTCTCGATCATCTTATTCTTCTAGAAACTTTATGGCTGCGGAATCTAGTACTTATCCCCTTACTTCTATTTCTCTTTCTCTTTCTCTTAACTATGATGACAACTCCGATACCATTTCCAATGATTCTCGGAAGTTGACGGTTAAACATAGGTTTTCTCGGTGGAGGAAACCCTTGGCACTTGACGCCGAGGGCCTTGATAATCTTCGGAGGGTTTTCAACTTCCCACTGGATCTCGAGGCCGTAGTTGCTGGCGAGAACCAAACTCCTGAAATGCTCTGCAAAGATGGTTTTGCGCCTATGTCACCTATATCAGTGATTGCCATCTTCGCTTTCCAATCACTAGTTCATTTTTCTCGATTCTTCATTCTTTGAATCTCTCGTTTGCCCAAATGTGCCCGTCATTCTTTCGTATCTCTCTTGCTCTTTTAGTTCGCGGGGTTGAAGTTGGCGTCTCTATTGGCACTTACGAGCTCCTTTACTTCAACATCGTCAAGAGGAACCTTGGTTCCAAGATGGTATACCTCTCCAACCGCAACGACCGTAGGCTCCTTGATAGAATTCCAAACAAGGATACAGACAGTGCGCAATAATTCTTCTTTTTCAAAATTTCTCCGACAGCTATCGGAGGATCTAACCCTAATTATATCCTTTAGAATTGGAGAGATAAATCTGGTTGTTTTTTGCTTCCTTCCAACTATTGGATTTTGTTGTTCTGGTTTCTAACTTGACTCGTTTTCTACTCGCAGCGTATCCATCCCCTATATTCACGGAGACGGTTGAGAGTATTCTGGAGAGGCTAAGAGGCGGTGAGGTGCACTGGTATTCCTTCTCTACTCTCCAGATCAAACACTGCTTATCTTCAGAGCAAATTATCCTTGGGCCTTCCGTTGGTTAGTTTTTTCCTTAGTCTTAATTAAGTTGTATGCGCTGACCTCTACTCATGAGTCTGTAATTATGGTATTTGTAGTCAAACAATTCACTGGGTCTTCTTGTCGCACTCAGTCTTCATCTACTTGTAAAACCCGAGACTCCAAGCCCAAGACAATGCATATCTCGGCTCCTAAGAGGAAGAAGGTCGCAAAGGAGAAGGAGAAGACTGGTTAAGATGACAGTTTTTAGATGCAGGAGGGCGAGAAGACATCTCAGCTTCCTGCTTCTCTGCCCCCGGCTGCGGGCTCTCATGTTCCTCCTACCAAACGAGCTCGTCATGAAAACCGACTAGTCAATCCTCCTCGATTATTCCAAGTTCAAGCGCTCCACCCGACGACGTCAATCATCACACTATCGAGAATCCGGCTGAGGTCCTTGATTTTCTGCATACTAACGAGGTTCTTTTCTTCCCCATGGACCAGATGTCCAAAAAGGATAAATTTGAGGCTGCTCTCGCACTCCAAGCTCGAGTACTTTATCTTTTTTTTTCTTTGCTCCATCCTTTTTTTTTTGTCAATAAAGATTGAAGTCGGGCTCTTATTTATTCTGGTTAGGCTACTACCGCGATGAACAACGTGGTGTTCACCCTAGAGAGCAAGCTTCTGAATTTCTCCCTCGGGTGATAAATTTGAGCAGCTTCAGTTCTCTCATTCTAAGCTCCAAGAAATGCTCGAGGGCGAGCAGATGCAATTTGACGGGATGGTAAAGGCCCTCCAGTCTGAGAGGAAAGGCCTCGCCTCTCATCTTTCCGTTATTTCTGAGGAGAAAGAGTTGATGACTCATGAAATCGAGCTTCTGAGGACGTGGAACTCTGACCTTGCTGCTCTAGTTCACGTCAAAAGGGAGGAGATGAAGGCGCTAGATTTGGTTCCTTTGTATTTTGGAAGACTTTCCTTAGAACGAGATCTCATCCTTAAACATGCGAACCTTTAGTTTCGAATTATAAAATTTAGCGACCACTTGCTGATAATTTTAGGTTCTCACTATTGCTCGATCTCACCTTTCATCTATTGTATCAATGTGGTCATCTACGAGCTTGTTATTGGAGTCATTGTCATATACCATCGTCTTTTTTTGCAAGTTCGGGACGCTGAGCTCAGTTGGTGCTATTGCTTCGACTCCGTAGGCCAGAGATAATGGGCTTTCCTTGGTAGCTCTCTGTGGGGTGGTACGGTAGGCCCACAATACTGATTGCAACTCCTCTACCCACAAGGATTTTTTGGAGCTCAGCCTTTTCTTTAGGTTTGCCAAAATTTTTTTGTTGGTTGCTTCTGCCTGGTCGTTTCCCTGCGGATAACGAGGTGTTGACGATGTTAACTTAATATGTAATTCTTGACAGAAATCCTGGACTTCCTGAGATACGAGGTTGGTGCCATTGTTGGTAATGATCTCGCCAGGAACTTCGTCAATGGCTCTGTTATTTATTGAAATGGCTCTACCTCCACCCACTTGGTGAAATAATCAGTAGCTACGAGGGTAAATTGAAAGCGTCTCTTCCCAGATGGTTCTAGTGGGCCAACGATGTCCATTGCCCAACACATGAAGGGATACATGATGAGCATTTTCCTGATCTTCTCACTTGGGGTATGAATGGAAGGAGCATGTCGTTGAAACTTCTGGCATCTTCTAGAGTAATCTTTGCTGTTTTTTATCATTGGTTGCCAGTAGTAGTCCTGCCTCTTTACTTTGAATGCCAGTGCGCGTCCCCCGGAATGGTTACCGCAGATTCCAAGGTGTACTTCGGCGAGGATACGAGCTGCTTCTTTGTTGGTTCTGCATAATAGGCAAGGTCCCATCACGCTTCACTTGTAGAGGCATTCATTTATGATGCAAAACTGCGCTCTCTAGGTTTTCAACTTCCTTGCTTCCTATTTATTTTGAGGGATGGTCCTGTCAGATATATATTGCTTTATTAGCCCCCACCAATCTGGGTGCAAGGTAATCTTTGGCTCGTGCACGGACTGGTTATTGGCCTCTACTTATGCGAGAGCTAAGACAGCCGTGGTCATTTTGATGCTCGATTTCTCCAGGTATTCAACTAGGATAACACGCTTAACGAGAGGTTCACATGTTGATGCAAAGGCTGCTAGGGCATCTGCTGCGGCATTTTCATCATGTGGTATTCTCTCTAGCTCAAACTTTTTAAATTGCGAGGCCGCATCTTGGACAAGTTCCAAAAATGCGTTTATTTTTTCATCCTTTGCTTCATACTCTCCGTGATATTGGTTGGTTACTAGCTCAGAATTGCTATAAGCCTTCAAATGTTTTACACCCAATCTTACTACGATTCGTAGACCGGCAAGGAGAGCTTCATACTCGGCTTCGTTGTTTGAAGCCTGATAGCCCAAGCGACAAATGTATTCAACGAGCTCGCCGTTAGTCGTAGCCCAAATCCTAACCCGTTCCGGGATGATAAGCCATCAGCATGAACTGTCCATTGTCCCTGGTCGGTTTCCGTCTTGCTAGATTCTTTATAAACTTCAACAATGAAATCGGCCAAGACATGGGACTTCATGCTAGTACGGGATCGATACTCTATGTCGCATTCGCTAAGCTCGATCGCCTATTTAGCGAGTCTTCCTGACTGGCTCGGGCTGTGAAGAATTATTGGTAATGGCTGGTTTGTCATTACCACGATGGTGTGGGACTGGAAGTATGGGCACAAATTTCGTGCGGCTGTTAGTAGGGCCAGAGCTAGTTTTTCTATTACGGGGTACCGCTCCTTGGCTTCAACCAAAGATTTGCATATGTAGTAGATTGGATGATGTTCGCTTGCTTCTGTCCGAACCATAACCCTGCTTACCGCCACTGTTGATACTGCGAGGTAAAGGTAAAGCTCCTCATTGTGCTCTGGCTTGGCTAAAATGGGTGGCGTTGCTAGGTAGCTTTTTAGTTTATAAAAGGCATCCTGGCACTTGTCGTCCTATATGAATTTTTTGTTGTCTTTTAGCAACTTGAACAACGGTAAACTTTGATTGGTTGAGCGTGATATGAAACGGTTCAAAGCCATTATTCATCATGTTAGTTGCTGAACTTCCTTCTTCGATCGTGGTGGACGCATGTTTATCAACACGTTTATCTGATGCAGGTTAGCTTCGATTCCTCTCTTTGTGACGAGGTATCCCAAGAACTCCCCGGAGGATACTCCAAAGGTGCATTTAGCTGGATTTAACTTCATCTCGAACTTGTTCAAATCAAAATAGCGGCATAACTGCCCGACATGGTCTTTGGCGTTTGCTGATTTGACCAACATATCATCAATGTATACCTCCATCGTGCTTCCCAATTCCTCGGCAAACATAAGATTCACCAATCGTTGGTAGCTTGCACCAGTGTTTTTTAGCCTGAAAGGCATTACTATATAGCATTACTATATAGCAGTATGTGCCTTGTTCAGTAATAAAAGATGTCTTTTTCCCTCATAAGGGTGCATGAAGATCTGATTGTAGCCCAAAAATGCATCCATGAAGGATAGCAATTGGTGTCCAGCGGTGGCTTCAACAACTTTTTCGATGTGAGGAAGCGGATAACTGTCCTTTGGACAAGCCTTGTTTAGATCTGTGAAATCTACACATACCCTCCATTTTCCATTTTTCTTGCGAACCACCACGGGATTTGCCAGCTAATCAGGATCCTTGGCTTCCCTGATTGATCCTATTTTCAGTAGCTTTTCCACTTCCTTGTGGACTGCTTTAGCTTTATCCGGGCCGAAATTTCTTTTTTTTGTTTCACGGGCTTATAGGTTCGATCGATGTTTCGCTCGTGAGTGGTCACTGATGGGTTGATTCCCACCATGTCCTGCGGAGTCCAGGCGAACGTTGCCATGTTTTCTTTGAGGAATAGCTCAATTTCTTTTCATATTTTCGGGTTGAGGTCGGCTCCAATGCTAATCTCCCTATCAGGGAAGTCGGGGTCCAAAACTACTTTAACGGTTCTTATTTTGTCAGGATTTTGATTCGCGAGGTCTTCCGCCATCTTGTGGACGTCTTCCCGCGTCCTTGCTAGTTGTTATAAAGCTTCGTCTTGAGTTCACTTAAAATTTTCTTGGTATTAACGTCGTGACGCAGCCTGGCTGCTATGTATTACTCCTCCGTTATCCATTGGGAATTTTACGTATTGATGATACGTTGAAGTGACCGCTCTCATTGCGTAAAGCCATGGTCTACCTAGAATCGTGTTAAAAGTGGTCGGTCGATCGATCACCATAAAATTTGTAACCTTCTGGACTCCCGAAGGTTTTACTAGGAGTTGGATTGTTCCTAGAAACATTGTTGTGTTGCCAGAGAACCCTGTGAGGGATGTCTTGCCTCCCACCAACTCGTTGTCCTGCAAACCCATTTTCTTGAACACGTCGTAGAATAGAAGATTGACAGAGCTTCCCGTGTCAACAAGTATTCTTGCTAACTCGATTCCTCCAATGTCGAGTTCGATTGTAAGTGCATCATCGTGGGCTTTCCCGAAATGTTATTGTTGGGCCACCATTATCCTGCCAGCTTATACTCGAGCCCGAAGGCCATGTTTCTGCCCTTCATTAATGTGCTTTGATTGAATTCACAGAGTTTCCGTAGAGGTTCAACCCGCCAATTATAATGGAGACTCGTGGCATGAGGGTTTGCTTGACTTCGCTAGCCTCCACTGTTTACTTTTCTCCAACCGGACTTCTATCTCGCTTTCACTGTTCCATTTCGTTTCTCTATACTTTCTTCATTCTTTTTTTCTACTTTCCTTCTTCTTTTAGCCACTGCGCCACCTTACACTCATCTAGGGTGTGCCCGTGTGTCTGATGATAGTCACTGAATTTTGACATGTCTAGCGGTATTCTGTTTTTGAAATTTCCCGACTGAAAACGAATGGCGTCCAGATGTGGACTTCTCATCTTGTTACCGACCACTACTCTGGCCTTTGCCTGAGCTTGACTGTGCTTTTATCGTTTCCTTTATGTCGAACCATTTTTCGGTTTCTTCGGAGTGTGTAAGCTCGACTCTCCATTCCTCCCAATTTATGAAGTTGGTTGCTCTATGGTCAACGTCATCCAATGAGCTTGGTGGTCGTACAGTCAGGTCTTGGCTGAAGGCTGACGCTTGTTATGTAATCACGCAGCGACTCGAATTTCATTTGGGTAAGGTTGAGTAGGCTATCAATCATAGTTCTATTCTCTCTGAAGATCGAATAGTGCTTTAAAAACACCTCTGTGAGTTGCTCAAATCCGTCTATGGATTCCCTTGGTAGTGTTGAAAACCAATCCAGCGCAGATCCCGTGAGATTTTCGGAGAATGACCTACGGAAGCTAACCTCTTTTTCTTTCTCGTCGAGGTGAGATCTGTCGGCCGCTAACCGGAATGACTTGAGGTGAGCTATGGGCTCGGTGTTTCCTACATATTGTGGGAACTTGATTTTCCCGATGTCATGAATCCTCGCACTTGAGATCCGCTTTGTGAAAGGAGTGTGTCGAATCTGTTTCATTACACACTTAATTTGTAGCGCTGTTGATACGGCCCGGTGTAGCTCGAAATGCATGTTAGCGTATTCCTGCTGAGTCTTTGCCATCATTCGTCGAAGTCCATCGATTTCCAGCGCGCTCTCCAAATGGTGAATGTTGGGGGGCTCCTGCTCAGGTGACATCACACGTATTTCATTTCGGATCCCTTGACACATGGCTTCCACCTGGGACAGCCTGTCTCTCAAACTTTGTAATTTGTTGTCGTTGCTTGGTGCGTCATCCAGCATCTCGGGTTGGGATACAGACTCACCGTTTCACTCTTGAACTACAAGATCTGCCCATACGACCTGGCCATTCGCCCTTTCCGTGGCTGCTGGTGTTCGCGCTCCTCGAAGGATTATGTTTGGTGGGTTTGGTTTTTCCGGCGGGGTTTCTTGCATGTTTGTATTTCCAAGTCCGAGGACAGCTGCTCGGAGTTCTGAAAGCTGTATTCTGAACTCGTCCTTGTGGCACTGGATTCAGGCTTGCAACTCCTGGTTCTAGAGCTCGCTCTAACGGGCTTGTTCTGTTGCGGTGCTAGCTATCGCCTGTAATTCTGCTATCGTTTGTGACTGTCGTTGATATGTCGTCGCCTCCGGTATTGGTGTTGGGATGATACTCCCGGTTCCGTAAGTTGCGTCGAGCCCTTCTTGTCCCTCGCCCGAGTCGGTGTTGTACGCCAATGAGCCTAAATCCCTCATGATAGATAGATTCACCTTGTTTATGTCGTGAGTCAGTGGATTTTGTAGCTTTTTTGTCCTATCCCCATAGACGGCGCCAATTTGTTGATTCTTAAATTCTTATTAAAGATTCAGCAAAAATTTTTACAAGGGAAGAAAAGTTTTGGGGTACAAGGTGCTATTCTCTCACTCCGAGCCAGATGCCTTCTTTGAGTTCGGCCTTCTCCTTTTATCGTTTTTTAGCCCGTCAATTACGCTTCATTAAATCAATTATCATTTAATGCTAACGAGCTCGCTATTTCTTTTTATGTTTCCGTCGATCTGCATTTATTGTGCTGATCGGTGATTTCCTTTCCTTTATTATTCTGAGCTAATTTTCAATTGGACCTCTCGATTAATAGGTATCACCAATAAGAATACTCCAAAATAATCGACAGATTGAAAGGGTTTACTAATAGACAAATTTAACCCAATGATCAACATCTGTCCGATAGACAAATAAAACTTCCGACACTAGTATAATAATGCCTTCTAACAAATATTGCTCATTATACAATCTTTAATAAAAGAATTTTGTTTATGACATTAACTTCTTCCGGATTCTGAAAAAATCTTCTGCTTCTTCTATAGATAACACTTCACTTTTCTTCTTCTTTGATTGAGACAACGACGACATGGCTTTTGCAGATGCAACTCTTCTCACTAAAACCTTCCAGTTCGTGTCCTCAACCATTTTCTTGTCTTTTTCTCCTCTATTCTTAAATTGCCTACTCCAATCACCAAAATTAGAAGAAATTAATAAATCTAACAACGAAATAAGATTCTTCAATCGAAAAAAGTCATCCATGAATTCGACAAAACAAAAAAAATTCAGCCGTCGGATCATGACTTATCGTCGACTAAGTAGGCCACCATAATTATTGGACGCCGAAAGTCAAAAAAAAAAAAAAAAACAAGTGGNGGCCCCCAAAATTATTGGACGCCGAAAGTAAAAAAAAAAAAAAAAAACAAGTGGGATTTTACTTTTGATCATTAATTACAAACATAACAAATAAACGTGGGTTAATTCTGATGATTCTAGAATGTCGAGTTTTTTTTTTTTATTTTTTTTTTTGTTTACCTGCAAAGAGGGACTCGGCAAGATTCAGACTGATCGCAGATTGAAGAATGAAGTCTAAGGAGTTGAATCATTCTCTTGCAACGAACACAACCTTTGCCATCTACTCGTTTCTTGCAGACTGCAAAGTGACGAATCAGAAGTTGGAGTCCGTAACAAGTAGAAAACGCATTACACGGACCGGTTTTTACTTCGGATCTTGACTTAGACGATGGTCCGACCAATGTGCATCCATCGGTACATATATGTTCTATACATTCCATGGCTTCACTCAATTGCATATACAAATTCTGTTCTCGTCTGTGTCTCCGTCTTCTTTTCTTCCTCTGCAATTAAGCAAATCAAACATAAGTTTAATATGGCTCCGTTTGGTAAGATTATGGTTTTTAGTCCAAATAAAAGTTTTAATTACCGATTCAGCCTCGTCGATGAATTGGAGAATGTCGAGTTCGAGAAAAGGATCATGTTCTTGAAGAAACTTCCATCCTTCGGTCTGTTCAACAGTCTTGAATTTGGAATGAATCAAACGCATACACTTGAGACAGAGGTCAGGTGCGTCGCAGAGCCGAGCCAACTGGAGGACGTCGACGACGTTATCGGCCGTTACTCTCTCGCCGACACCTTTTGTGCACCGTTGTTTCAGCTGAGTTACCATGTACACGTGCGATAAAGCCAGTAGATGGATTCCGTAATTTTCCATCTCTTTCTCCGTCAAACTAAAGAAATTCAAAAAAGACGAAGAGTATTTTAGTCATTGTAGTACACTTTTAATCATTTTTTGGGGTAAAAATTCATTGTTGATTTTTTCAAAATTGATGTTATTTCGTCCTCCTTGTGTTTCACACGTTTCTAATACAAATCAAGTCTATATCAACACAACAGCAACAGGTTGGTGACGTCTTATTATTATTATTTTCTTTAATTGTGATTGAAATGTGAGAAAAGTCGAATTTGGTTAAGATATGTGTTTTAAAGTAATAGTTCCAGAGATTTAAATAAAAAAAGATTTACTTCTTTCATAATATTTGACTGAAAAAACATCCAAAAAATGAAAGAATAAAAGCAGAACCATCAAATCTACGAACCTGGGAGAATAGAGAAATCTAACGAAGACTGAAACGGCGTCGCATGGAACGCCAAGAATCTTAATAACTCTCTTGGGTAATCCACCATGGACTTTCCTGGGCTTCTCTATGATGTTAGTTAGTACCGGTGATGCTGAAGCCTGCATTTTGTCATAAATTTCGAAACCAACCAGAAATATTAATCACCAATAGAAAATGCTCGATCATTTAAAGGAAGTAAAAATTTGAAACAATAATCTTACGAGGACGCCAGAGTGTGCCGGAATTCGACGGCGACCAGAGGTTATGATCTCAACATCTGTTTCCACCAGATCGTGTGAAATCTTATCGGCGGATTTCGAAACGCTGTCGTTTAGAGTGGCGGTTATAGCCATCGTGACTAAAAAGAACAGCTTTGTGCTTTAGAAAGAAAGAAGGAGAAAGAGTGATTGGTTTTTGGTTTCAATGATAGTTGGTGGAGAAGCTTAAGGGATGCTTCTCTGGATTATATAGACAGCTCAATGAAGCCTGGCCTTTTTTCTGATCTGTTTATACACGTGGCATTCTTAATTAATAAATATCTTCTAACTCTGTTTCAATCCAGACACGCGCTTTTCTTAGCGCGTGTATTTTATTTTCGTAATTTTTGTAATCGAAATAATTGGAAAAAATAATAATACTCCGTTAACTTTGATATTTTGATCGTTGGCAAAAAAACAAAAAAAAGAAGATATTTTGAAGAGTTTTTTTTTTTGGTCTTTTAGATAAAAGAAAAAAAATTTGGGGAGATTTTTGGGGTTTGTATCTCTCATCCTTTGATGAACGAGGCTATGAGTCTTGATTAATAATTTGAGGTCGTCTTCAATTCCAATCCAAAATAATAGAATTTGGTTTTTCCGAATTTATAAATGGATAAGTATCTTCCGGACCATAATCATGGCATATTTCCATTCATTAAAACTTTATTTCCTTCCAAATATAACTCATTTTATATATATGATCCTTGCATTACGTAGTTGCATTCATTTAACGACGCTTAAATATACTTAATTAGAAAAACTTCACTGGCATTAATATGCCTTAAACATTTTCGAATAGCCGCATTGCCTCCTAACCCAAGTTACTCAACCATATATATAATACTCCCGACATTGTAATCAAATTATTTTTCTTTAACCCAACAGGATCTAACCTAGAAATCATTAGTAATATATTATGTATTTAATTGGACCTTTCACTACACCAACCTTGTCTCTTTTTTTAATATCAACATCACACCCATATATTTATTTAATTTCTACGAAAAGTACCTATATAAACAATATTGTTTTTTGTGTTGTTTGGGATGAATATAAAAACAAGTATTACTTTTGGTTCCATGTAAGATGTTTGCCCCATGAAGTGCCGAATGTTTATGTTTTTTTATTGATCTTACGTGGAAAAAGTGATAATACCTGTCAAGAAAATTGCCATGTAATGTAGAAAAAGTGTAGAGAAAGTATTTATCAAAAAACGAAATAGAAAAAGTGTTGATAATGTTATTATTCTAAAATTGAGAAAGGCCGGTTATTGAAGTAAACCGACCCTTGCCTCTTCTCAAGAGCCACCTCCTCGTCTATGTGGCTTTTAATCCTCATCCACTCTCAAGCCCTCTACCGTATGCACTTGTAATTCTCTTATTTATCCATTTTGCCACTATATTTTGTTTTATAAAATTATTGAACTGCAAAGCAGTTGGAAGAATTGAATATTGGAGGATGAAAATAATGTTCGCCGCATAAATAGTGTATATGTGGCAAATTCTAAGTAGTCCAAACCAATAGCAGCAGTCAAGCTTGACCATTGATATGATGACACGTGGTTAAAGTCGAACTTTCTATGCTGCGCTTGTTTGAAATTTGCTCTTTTATACCTTACAATCTCACATGAACAACATGAACCTCATATAGTTAAAAGGAATTATGATTCAAACCAGATTATTCGTATTAGCATTTAACTACTAGCTAAATTTTTCTTTTTATATCACAGATGGGTCTTGAAGATATCTTATAGGATCATAACTAGTATCTCATAGGATCTTATCTTAGTTTTCTTTACACTTGTAATACAGCTTAATAAACATCTTCTATATAATAAAAGGATAGCAATAATTTGAAATGCATTTGATTATATTTCTAAAATTACTTGAAATATCATTGGATTCTAAGATTTTCGTGGGGGTATTTTGGAGAAATCATATTCATTTTCCGCATTTATTGAATAGATGATTGATTCTGTATTTAATGAATGAATTTATTAAATAGCTTATGATTTAATTAATTATGTTATGTATTTAATTAATATTATTGTTGATACAACTAATTAAACGCAAATTTAATTCTCTAAATAAATCATGATCAATTTACATTAATTATAAATAACGTAATAAATAGTAATTAATAGTTATTGATTGTATTTGTTACTAAATCATGGGATATAATATAATTACATATGAAACTAATTCAATAGTAATTGAATATATTTCAAGAATTAGATTTAATAACACTATATCAAATCCACATTGAATGGTTGAGTAATAAATTCAAATAAATCATAATAGTTTACTATCCTGAATTAAAATAATATAGAATAATACATTTATTATAATACTTTAAAATCAAATCTAATCATCTATTTATTGGAAAGTAAATCATTATGAAGGGTACGATATAAATTATGGCTTTTAATCATAAATTTGAAAGATTTTTGTAATTTAACATAAGTATATTCTCATTTACTTCAATTTCATCATAATTTGACATTTAATTCAAAGATCTTGATTGATTCTCTTATATAGGAAACCTTTAATTAAGGAATGTATTTTAGGAAAAGACTTGGAATTTCTTTTGAAAATTTTGTATTAAATATTCAATATTTCATATATTTGTTCCTGAATATTTTATATTAAATTTTTATAATATCTTTTATAACAATTATATTAAATATTCAATAATTTTCTATATTAATACCCAAATTTTTTAAAAATTGAATGTTTAAAATCTATTTTATAACAATTGATTATAATTGTATAAGATCCTTAATTAGAAGATATTATTATAATTCCAAATGATCATTATTGCTAGATATAATTCTTTATTATTTTCGAAAGTATACCATGACTTTTTCTTATAAATATATGCATTACCTTTTCTTGCATTATCATTCACCTCTTCACAATTGTCATTCATCCTTCATATTATTTCTCTACAATTATCTTCCATCATGGTGTCTAGATAATGTCTTATTCTAATGCAAGCAATAACATCTTTATATTTTATTTTATCATTTTGTATTGTGTTTTAACATTTTTATTTCCCATCCACATTTAAAATGTAAATACAATTAATTTTATAACTTTTATGATTATATAATTTTTTTTATACATTATTCAACTTAAATTTTTTCATATAACTAACTCAAAATTATGAAATTTTACAGATTAGCTAAGCATCTTCATCTCCTTGTTGTTTCTACTAATTCAAGAATAATTAGACCAAGTGCATCTGCATATAAAATCATGTTGATGAAAAATTTCGATGCTAGATATAATCTTATTACTTATCAAATTGTTTGTGTGTAATTGATTGTATATATGTTTGTAATTGATTTTTATTCTTATGTTTTATTTTTATATTTCATTATCAATATATAGAAATAATGTTAAAGGAAATTTTAATATGCACTATTTAAACATTCAATATATACTGTGAATATTTCATAATGTTGACTACGTTAGTTTCAGGTATGTAATTTCAATCTCTCTTAATTCATTTTTCCATAATATGTTTTATCTATATTTATATTAATTAGAGTCATTTTTTACTTTAACAATTATTATGGCTAAACAAAAAATTGTTAAATAATGTTTGAATCAACCATATAGAAAACTTTAATCCAAACCTTGAATGGTTACACTTACCAAAGTTACACAAATAATATTAATTATAGAAGATTCGTATATTATATCTTGAAATTATAATATATTTTGTATACAATATTTTGAAATTATACTATAAATTGGTATATACACAAAATAAATATTGTATTAAAGTAACCATTTACTACGTAGGAAATCGATTTATTGATCTTTAAGAAAAACATTTAGCAAATAAATGTTTGTTTAGAAAATAATTAATTTATTTACCATTATAAAACTGTATTAAGTCATAAATGTCTAATTTAAAAATTAGTTCTATGTAATAAAATAATCCTTTAATTATCTGACCATATCAGTTGTAAAGAATCTTTATAATGACAATCTAAGTATTTGATTACGCGGATACTATAAATATTTTGATATCTTCTATATAATAAAAGAATATAAATATATAGAAATAACCTTACGATCATGTGATATATTACGGAAAATGCCATTGGAAAATACTAAAAAGATTAGATTGTTAGTAAAGGTAATTTTGAAATCTTAATGTCGAAAATTAAACATTAAATACGAAGATCTCGATTGATTATGTTATATGGGAAACATTTAATTGAAAAACGTATTTTTAGGAAAAATTTTAAATGTTTTTGAAAATATAGTCTTAAATATTTAATAATTAATGTTGTAATTATAAAATATTTCATTATAACAATATCCTTTTTAATTATCGTACTATGTATATTAATTTACTTAATTTGAATTCTAATATGTATTACTATAATTATTGAGAAATGTATTTTAGGGAAAGATTTAAATGTTTTTTGAATATTTAGTCTTAAATATTCAATAATTTCGGCTGCAACAATAATAATCTTTCCTTATAATAATTACCTTTTTCGGTACAATGTATATAAATCTACATAATTCGAAATCCAAATATGTACTACTATGGTTATTGAGAAATATATTTTAGGAGAAGATTTAAATAATTTTGAAAATTTAGTTTTAAATATTCAATAATTTTGGCTGCAATTATAATAACATTTCCTTATTACAAATACCTTTTTAATTATTGTTTTCGATTTCTAAGCCATATTGTCATATTCATAGAAAATACTATTAATTATGATTTAATTACAAGTTTTGTTTACCATGTTAGAATATGTTACATTTTTTAATTAGCATACACTCTTTAAATAAAAAGATTTTGCATTGTGTAAGAAATCTGATTTATTTTCAAATCAAATTAAAATTGATATATATTGAAAAAAATGTAACATATTTGGTAATAGAGTATTTATTGTAATCAACATACCATATTTTTAGGGGTTATTTCAAAAATGTCCTTTTTGATATGCTGTTTTTCAAAATCTACCATTTCCTTTGGAAATTAGGAGAGAAAAATAGGTACGAAGAGACACTTTTTAAAAAGGAACATGTCAAAAAAGGCATTTCTTAAAATTCCTCTATTTCCTTTTTATTATCGATTTTTTTTGGAAATTTATATAAGATTTTAATATTGTTATCAAATTAGATCTTAATGTCAAAAATTATACATTAAATACGAAGATCTTGACTGATTCTGTTATATGGGAAAAACATTTCCAATAAAAATTAAAAAATCTTCTATATAATAAAATGAAAACATTTTTAAATTTGCCCTTAAATCATTGAAAATATTACATTGAGTGGCATTATTTTTTTCATTTTCTATGAGGATATTTTGGGAAGATTACTATCATTTTCAAAAAAAATCAATTATCATTTAATTATCTTATTAATTGCTCAATTAATGAATATATATATATATGATAATTAATCTATATTTATTTAACATATTTTAATTGCCGAATTAACTATTTGTGATATATTTATGGTTAGTATATATAATTTACAGAAAATATTTTCACAAAAAAATCAAACGAAATAAAATCGTATTGAATTACTTCTAATATTAAGCTATAAAAGAATGTAAATATAGAAAATTGTATGGTAATCAATCTACAATGAATTGTCGTAATTATTGTCGAATTAAACAAAAAATTGTATTTATAATAACATTTTTTATGCTTTGATTATGCTTTTGTTTCAAGCCAAAAATAAAACGGTTGTTAAGTGCTTAAATTACTGAATAAATTGGCTTTATTGACGTATTAATTATTTTTTAAAAATTTAAGGTAAGTAAATATGGTTTCCTTTCAAGCAAAAAAATTGAAATTATATTTTTGAAATCTTTTATATAATAAAAATATAACATTTTTATAAAACTAACTTTACATTGATGTGGTATATTACATTGTATGCCATTAGAAATTATCTTCTATATAATAAAATGAAAGCATTTTTTAGATTTGCCCGTAAAACAATGAAAATATTACATTGAGTGACATTATTTTTTTCATTTTTTGTGAGAGTATTTTGGGAAGATTAATATTATCATTTTTGAAAAAGAAATCAATTATCATTTAAATATATTATTAATTGCTAAATTAATTAAAATATATATATGGTAAACAATCTATATTTATTTAGCGTATTTTAATTTTCGAATTAACTATTTGTGATATATTTATGGTTAGTATATATAATTTACGGAAATATTTTTACAGAAAAATCAAACGAAAATAAAAGCGTATTGAATTTCTTCTAATATTAAGCTATAAATTAATGTAAATATAGAAACTTATATGGTAATCAATCTACAATGAATTGTCGTAATTATTGTCAAATTAAACAAAAAATTATATTTATATTAATATTTTGTATGCTTTAATTATGCTTTCGTTTCAAGCCAAAAATAAAACGGCTATTAAGTGCTTAAATCACTGAATAAATTGGCTTTATTGACGTATTAATTAATTTTTTTTTAATTTAAGGTAAGTAAATATGGTTTACTTTCAAGTAAAAAAAATTGACATTATATTTTTGAAATCTTTTATATAATAAAAATATAACATTTTTATAAAACTAACCTTACATTGATGTGATATATTACATTGTATACCATTAGAGATTAGTTATTTGACTAGAATATTATTAACATTAATTTCGTCTAAACATATCAATAAATATTATTTGTTATTGCACTAAACTTTTATGGTAAGTGTATCATCAAAATTAATACCCAAATATTTCAGATTTATTGTTTAATATATATTTTTATAACATATGGATCTAATTTTGGAATATATATAATATCATAGTAATTGTATTCGATAATTATAAAAATTTGATTTAATCAATTTAATTTATTCCCAAATATAATCTATATCTCGATAACTAAATCTAATCGTAATATACTCTAATAATTTATTATATCATTATTATGTACCCTACAAGCCTACAACCCTAAATATTTTGCTATAAAATCAACCATTGTCTCTCATGTCACATTCATGTTAAATTTTTTTATATTCTCATAAGCATATATATATATATATATAACATTTTTCCTGCTTTCAAATTTATAGACTTTTATTCTTCTTCTTTTTTGGTCTTTAGATTTCTATGTTTCATTTTTCTCAGTTTGTTTATTTATTTTTGAATTAATTTGATCCAAACATGCGTTATATGTAGAGGAAGAAGACTAGCACATTCTCTTGGAATATATTTCTAATTGATCGGTTTGGAAAAGGACTACTTCTTTTGGTATGCTATAATTCTTTTGATTTAGATTAGTCGCTCTAATCTAATTAATTTAGCGGTGGGTTTTAATCTAACCAAAATTTACATTATTAGTTTTAATAATCGATGATATAAAATATAACATATACGTGTGTAATTATTTTGATTAACACGGGTCAAGAATACAACAAAAATCAAAAAGATTAACATATTACCAAATACCTATCAAAGATAAAAATATTATAAATTAATATAAATAACTACATATCTATATTTTCACACATAAAACATATGCTCTATATAATAAAAAGTAGCTTTTTAAATAAATAAGCTTAGGATAATGTGGGATACTACATTAGATGCCATTATAAATTAATTACATAGTTAGAAATTTAATTGGTTTAAACATGTTTATAAAAACCATTTAATTGCTTGGAATCTATATATGTTAAGTGTATCATTGTAATTAATCTCTGAATATTTAGAATTTATGTTTGATTATTATTTTATAACATATGTATCTAAATAAGGAATATATATAATATCATATTTATTGTAATCGATTCTTCTAAAAATTTAGCATTATTAGTGGTAATTTGTACAAGAAAAACTTACTCTTCTATTATATATATAGGAGATTACATTTGCTTCACAATATCATTCACCTCTTACAATCTTCTACCATGATGTGAATGATATTTATTTGTTTATATCCTAATAATCGATTTTGTTTATTTGCTCTTTTGTTTCATATTTAAATATATTTTTATTGTTAATCTATTTGGACCTTTATAATCGGTTGTTTGATTATTTTTTCTTACACGGTTGTTTGATTATCTTTACACTTTCATCTCATGCTAATAATAATAAATCATATAATTTCTTTCTTCGAATGTAATAATTCGGTATTTTAATTATGTTTAATCCATGTACACGATAATATCATCGTGTATTAAAGTGATTGAACTATTTGATATTTAAAATATTGATACTCTTTTTATAATAAAAATCATTTCTATATAAATGTTAACAAAATAAACAACATTTGTTTACTTCCAAAAATTGAAATATTTATGAGAACTCTAATACTAAAAGTGTAAAATTTGAAGAATCAAATATTAATTTTGAAAATAGTAACATTTTGTTAAAATGTTTATTGCTTTTTACGGTCTTTTTTTCGGTTTAATTTTCTATATCATCAACATCATTAACTATCATTAGGAAACAAAATTTGTATTGTCTATTAGTTATCTATATATACCTCTGCAAATTTTAATATTGGTAATCATGACTGAGATCAAAATTGAGAATATCTTATATAAAATTTGGATATTTTTTTGAAGAGGGAACCACAAAGATTATTAGCAATTTTTACGTGGGTCTCCAATGTAGATAATTATTTGTGAGCCTTTAAATTTTTGTATGAGTTTAATTTCATATTGGTTGTTACCACATATATTAATTGCCTGACTTCCTTTTTTCTTGCGTCTTTTTTGATTTGTCATACATTTGATTTTTACACCATTAATTCTCTTTCACTTTTGACAATATTTTTTTTTTTGTATATTTTATGAAAATGTTGAAGATTTCATGTTTAAGAAGAATGGAAGCAGTGGAGCGGGATCTACACAATAACAATTAACATCGATATTCCAATTGAGTATAAAGAGGAAGACGATTATGACCTTGATGAATTTTATATTTATGCTCAAGTCTTCATTTAGATTGTGACTTCCTTGGAAGGAAAAATAAATTGACATGAAGATAATTGTTTTAAATTTTTCTTTAGAATTTTATTCATTTTTTCTTTTTTACATATTAGTTTTTTTTTCTATTTTATTTATATATTATATTTAAAAAACAATATAACGTAATGTTTTCATGAGAAATTATTCAATTTGTTTTCTTATTAATATGAGAATCACAAATTGCAGAATATCTAGAATCGAATATGTAAAGGTTTAATATATCCTAATATACCATTATTATTAATATAATCCATTTGTTATTCCTTAAATTATTAAATTACTAATTTTTTCAGCATATAAATTATATTAATTTATCAATCCAAGAAGATGGCATAGTGTTTACAAAGGAACAATTTTTGGACAAATTTCTAACATTTCTAGCTAACCAATCTACCTTCTAGTTAAGAACTCTCGGGATTTGATGAAGAGTGAAGGTGGAGAATAGACTTCTTAGGTGATCAAAATTACTAAATTTTGTTATCGAGTATATTGAATATATATATATATATATATTAAATATCAATATTTTTTAATATTGTTCTTAAGAAATTGATCTCTTGAAATAACAAAATCTTTAAATATTTGACTGATCACAAATTAGGTATATATGCTAAACATAATTTCACATATTTGATATACCACTGAAGACATGTATACAAAAAATTTGTAAGACATGTATATAGAAAATTCTTAATATCCTCTATATAAAAAAAATAACTTTTTATAAAAAAAATCTTACAATGATGTGTTGTATTACAGCATTTACCATTGGAGATTAGTTTTTTATCTAGAGAAATCTTAAGGTTAACTTCGGTAAAACATAGCAACAATTAGTTTTTATAATTATAGGATCTAATATAAATATATGGTTCGAGATACAGATAATTGATTTGTACTCAAATATTTATTGGTAATTCTTTGGATGTGTCTACAATATATTGATTATAGTAATATAATTTAGGTATAATATCCTATGTAATGTTTTATGAAAATAACCTTGCAATGATTTATTATATTATATTCTATGTAATTGGAAATTAGTTATTTAACTAGTTAAATTTTTCTAATCATATAAACGAATATAAAACCTAAATGAATATGAGTCTAATAACTTAAATAACCCGGATATAAAAATCTAAATGAACATAAATCTAAAAACTTAATAACATGTGTCTAAGAACCTAAATAAATATGAGTCAAAAAATTAAATTTACAATATTGATTGAATTCCTATCGTATTCATTTCAAAATATAACAATATATATACTTATTTCCTTTTAAAGTTTGAGTTTTTATATTTTGTTATTCATGTTTACTATAAATTATAAATTTATAGCAAATGAAAAAACCTTAAATTTAAAAGCTAAGTAAACACAAGTCTAACAACCTAAATGAACACAGTTTAAAAAACTTAAAAACGTACACAAATCTACTAACCTAAATAACTACGTGTTTAACAACCAAAATAAATATGAGTCAAATAAATTATATAACGCATCAAACCTTAATAAACATGGATCCAAAAAATATATTTGTGTGCACAACACGAATCATCATTATAAATTGATTTTTAGTATATTAAATATATATATATATAAATAATAATTTACATATACAAATCAAACCATAAAATAAATAGAAGGCAAACAAATATCACATATATAAATATTATAGATAAGTTGGCAAAAAAGTATATATACATATTATAGATAAATATAAATAACTATAAATGTATATTTATTTTGCTGAACAAATAATCTCGTGCATTACAAGGGTAATCATTTAGTATTTAATAATAAGAGTGTTGTGTAATAAGTTAATTAATAAGTTAATCAAGTTGCTCCTTACTTTAAGTATTCACAAATGGCTCTTTAAGAAAATGAAACATCAAAATCCAAAACTTGTGGATAAGTTATCTACGGGAGAAAAAGTGAAAAGTGTTACATAAACTAATAGATTTTTTTTTTGATCGTGACATAAACTAATAGATTTTGATGATTTCATGTTAGATTCTTCCCAATCTATATAATCCTTTGTGAATAAAAATATAGCTGAACATTTTCTATTATAAACTGTGTATACTCCATGTCTCCACTGAACTTACGGGAGATTGATGTGCATATTATATATTCTGATCTTATCCTTACGAGTTAGGACTTTGAATATATATATTAATATCTGAAAAGTATTATGAATCAGCAATGTAGTTATAAAAATACGGTAGATATCCACAAGAGATGTGTGTATTGACAAAAGTCTATTTAAGGAAATTGCGTTTCCGGTGTATACGCTTTTAATATGGTTGTAAAAGAAAAACATATCTTTTGTTGTGGTTTGAAACAGAAGTCTTAATAAGAAAAGAAAAAAAAAAAAAAACATGGCGACTACATCAAATATATGGAGAGGATTGTCCCTTGGTCTTCGGAGCCAAGCACGTCGACTAAGTGCTGACTCCTCCTTAATCTCCAGACACTTATCCTCTCTGTTTTTTTCGTTCTTTATACCCTTTATATTAATTGGACAGCTTTGTATTCTTATTATATATGGAATTCTATATATTATTTGCAAAGTGATTTTTGTAGAAAAATTTACTTGTCAAAACCACATTTAATTTTGATGTGGTTGATTACAAAGTTACCTTAACATTAAATTACTAAATTACCTTCACATTAAATTTTGTTTACTTTTAATATTTAAATAATAACTTAATTTCTTTGTTTTATATATAAATACACTTAAAATTCGTAAATTAATATTGAAATTTATTTTATAAAAATTAAATTTCGTAAATCTATATAATTATTGTTTTTAATTAAGTTTTTTTTTTAATTTTATCTTTGATAAATCCTATTCCTATTTGAATATTATCATAATCTTTGATAAATCTTATTCCTATTTGAATATTATTATTCGATACCTTATTTTTTTGGTGATATAGATAATCTTATATATTATTAGAGAAGCGAATTTTATAAAAAAAACTTACGTGCCAACACCATGTTTAATTTTAACGTGATTAATTACAAAGTTTCCCAAACATTAAATTAAAAATTACTTCTAATATTAAAATTAAGTTTATTTTAATATTAATTAATTTAGTTTATTTTGATATAAAAATTAATAATAAAATATATTTTCTAAAATATTATAAAAAACGTAAATTTTTTGTTTGTTTGTTTTGATTATAATATAGATAATTACATAAATTAGTTGTAATTTTTATTTTATATGTTAAATTATTTTGTTTTAATTTAACTTTTTATTTAAAAATTATGTTTATTTTAAAAGAAATATAATTTTCTTATAATTTTAAAAATTATCAGAAATTAGATAAGAATTTTTTTTTGATTTAATAATTTTTCAATTATTTAAATTTTAGTATGATAAAAATAAATACATATTTTTCATAGTTATCATTATCAGTAATATAATTCATATTTCTATTGATATATTATATATTATTCTATACAGAGCAAAGATAATTAATTTTAATCCATCATATATTTTTTTATCCACCACAAATATTCATTCAATTTGTAGTATTTATTTTCTTAGAGATTCCTTTGTTTATTTTAATTTATTTTTTCATGTTGACCATTAAGAATTTACATACTCAATTAATTTTCATCAGATAAATCAATCCAATACTAGATTGCTATAAATCAGGGTAGAAATTGTAAGATTACAAAGATCATTCAAAATCAATTGAGATAGTTTTGATATACGAAAAAGTTAGCTTAAAATTGTGTATAAACTAAAATAATATGTATTTTCAAATTGTGATTACAAATCTTTAAGTTTTATTCAAAAAAATATGAAACTATTGAAAATAGTTTCATAACATAATCATATGTACAATATGATTTGTTAAATGAGAAGTTAATTAATAATTATTTAATAAATTATTTTTCTAAAACTGATAATATTATGTCTTAGAAATTTCTGTTTATAGAAATTTACTTTTCACATATTATATAAAAAATTTCTTTAGGGTTTTTATGTAATATTGATTATTAAAAACTTGATACCTAATGAATAAGATAATAAAATTTTATAATTTATTAAGTTAAAAATATGTATGCCTGCACGCATGTGCGGAAAAGTCACCTAGTTGGAATTAAAATAATATAAAACACATGTATGTGCTCTTCATAAATTTTCAATGTGGCAGTTAGTTTGTTGTAAGCCTTTTGAAATCTATATATACTAAAAGTTCCTAATTGGGGCTTCCTAAGCCATCCACATCAGCAATTCTGAGAAACTCTTAAGAAGATGCCATGTTAGCTCCACATCAGCAATTGAGAAACTCTTTGAAATATTCCATGTCAGATTTTTTAGTTTGCCTTTAAAAACTTAAGACGTGAGAAAAAATTTAATCATACATCTCCACTAACTCTCCATAATTTAGGAGGTTTAGTAATAATAATAATTAATGCATTT